>SNQJ01S0023079.1:0-22583 GCA_010110895.2 Picea sitchensis
TCCTATCGATATCTTGCAAATATATGATTATTATCCATGGGCATGTTTGTAATGTTTATTAATGGATTGTGCTATCTGATGTGCTAATTCATTTTATATACTGTCACTACATACTTGCATTGCTTGTTTGTTGAGAACTTCTTGCAGGTGTAAAGCTTTGGGTCAAAGTGCTCAATAGTGGAATGACATCAAACGATTGGATCGAGGTAGGCTTCTTCCTCATATTGCACATTAGTCTATATAGAACATGTTGGAATTGAGTTGATTTCTGTAGTCATACATGTCTGTTGTGGTTTACCCTTGGCCATAGAGAGTTTTTCCCTTGTAACACTTATTCTTGACCGGAGAAGAAAATCTCATCACTGATTTTAAGAAGAAGCTCGATGCAGAATTTGAGATGAAAGACCTAGGCCTAATGTATTATTTCTTAGGTATTGAGGTTTGGTAGAGCCCAGAGAAGATCTTACTCAACCAAGGGAAGTATGTAGTTAAAATACTGAAGAGGTTTGATATGTTGGAGTGTAAATCCATGAATACACCCATGGAAACAAAGTTGAATCTCCTAGTTGATACTTCATCGGAATTGGTTGATGCTACGTTGTACAAACAGATCATTGGATCATTGATGTATCTGACAAATACCAGGCCAAATATATGTTTTGTTGTGAACACCTTGATTCAGTATTTGGTAGAGCCCAGACGTGTTCACCTTGTTGTTGCAAAACATGTGATGAGATACCTTAAGGGTACGTTGGAATTTGGTATCTACTACAATGGATATCAAGACTTCAAATCGACTGGTTATACCAATTCATATTGGGCTGGAAGTGTTTCTAATATAAAAAGTACTTTAGGATGTTGTTTCAGTCTGGGGTCATCCATGACTTCATGGCAGAGTAGGAAGCAATCTAGTATTGCTCTCAGCACATTAGAAGCAGAATACATTGATGCATGTTCCACCAGTTGTGAATCCATATGGCTACGAAAGTTGTTGATAGGTCTATTTGATCCGAAGATGGAAGAAATCGCGATTCTATGTGATAACCAGAGGTGCATAAATATGACAGAGAACCTTGTGTTCCATGAAAAGTCGAAGCACATAGAAATCTGGTATCACTACATTTGTGATATGGTGTAGAGAGGATCCATAAAGCTCCAATATGTTGGCACGGATGAGCAGGTTGCAGATGTGTTGACCAAGCCTCTGTCTCGTGTAAAGTTTTATCACTTTCGAGACAATCTTGGTATATTCCGAAAGGAATTCCCTCGAAAGGGGGAGTGATGTTGATGATACTATGGTATTCTGACCAACAATGTGTAGCTCAGTTAGGATTTTATATCCTAGGGAACTGATAATCCTTGGAAAGATCTTGAAGGTCCAGAAAGGACGGTCTGTTAGAGTACATGTGCATGTATATGCTAGTTGTGGTCAGTAGTGGTAGCTCCATTAGGATTTTATAATCCTACGGAATCTTATGATTCTTGGGTAGATCCCGAAGGTCTGGTAAGGATGGTTTCTCGGAATACCACGTGGTAGCTCCATTAGGATTTATATCCCGGGGAATCTTATGATTCCTAGGTAGCTCCTTAGGGACTGTCATATTACCACAAAATGTTGTAACACCTGCCTCATTTAGTTTCATTGAGTTATTATTAATTAGTAAATCCCATTTTGTCGATTAATCATGTCGGGCTTTGTAAATGACCAAATCCCCTTTTGTGGATTGGTCAAACCCTAATTATATCATGTTAATTAAGAAGTCGACCCCCGGGCCTAATTAAAGTGGTTTTAGCCACTAAGTGAAGAGATCGGCCCTACCCAGTGAAGAGACGCCTCCCTAGCTCCTGTCATCCAGTATAAATAAGAGAGGCTAGCGCCTCATTAGCTCACTCACTCAGCTCACTCATCTAGTGTGCAAGTTTGAAGGAAGTTGAAGTTTCCAGTTATCGGAAGAAGGAAGAGAGAGGTGCATTGCTCAGTGTTGGATATTCTCTAGTATTTTGGTTTATTATTTTGGCATTGTATTGGCTATCTATATTAAGGAAATTTTTGTTGGGTTTTCTCCCTCATTAGGGTTTCCCAGGATAAATGTTGTGTATCTTGTGATTGTGTTTCTCTCAAGGATCATGCGTATGCTATTATTGTCCAGTAAATTGAAAAGAGACTTAATAGTTGCTCTAAAATTAACATGAGAAACCATGTTTAATAAATAACCTCTTTTCAAAAAAATTATAATGCCTTGTCCAAGATGATAAAAACTTATAATAATATTACAAAGTATTAAACCTTATCGTTCTGATATATTTGTTGACAGGTCACTTATTTATTTTTCCATGGAACTCAACAACAGGTTTGTATTTTTAGTATGCATTGATCATACACCTTTTTTTTTTAATTCAAAGACTAACCTTGTATGTTGTTTGAGCGTGTATGAAACTTTTGAAGAGACCATTAAACTGCTTAATGGAATTCTTTCATATTTGCAAGGAAGTCATCAAGCATAATAAAATAAACCTTGGACCATTCAATAGTATAACATTAGTGAGTGATGCATCAATTCAAAAATAATATTATGTTTAGGAAAATCTCGAAAAGCCAACACTTTTGCATTTTCTTTTTGGGGACCCATCCCCGAAAAAATCTTCCCTTAGTTGTAAATAGCAGAGGTTGTTAGTGGAGGTGGGTTGCCGAAGGTTTTTGCGTATTATTATTATTATTATTTTTTTTTTATTTTTTTTCGATGCGCCTTTATGGAACAGACACACCATTGCACATATAAAAACTATCGCACCGAAGCTTAAATGCTCAAACGCCCCGTCATTGTTCATAGCAAAGACATGTGGTGAGAGGTTTTTGCAAAGGATTTTTTAATCGGTGTGTCTTTAGAATATAGACACACTGGAACTTTCATGAACAATGGCATCTTGGTGCATCCATATTCTCGTAGCATCACCATACTTTATAATAAAATTACATGCACCGAATAAATCGCACCGGTGCCATTGAACATAACCCACTAGTGCGCCTACCTATCTAAAGACACATCGAGGTAGGGTAAATAAAAAATAAAAATTACCAAACTGATTTTCATTGTTATAGTGTATATCGTGCTTTCAAACTCTCAAGAAAGCACATGCTGTCATCTTTTTTCCTAAGATGCCTCATTTCATGTGCTCTACCCCTACTTGGATAGCTCCATTGCTAGATTCCACACATTCCAAATTTTGGAAATTACCACAAATTTTAATTTCCTCTCAATGGTGCAACCATGCCTTTTCAGGACAGAAAAGAGCAAGTAAACTATCTATTACCTTCCTATTTTCATTTTCATCCAATCAAAATTACAATTTAGCTTGAAATTGGGAATTTAAAACAAATAAATTTAAATACACAGTGAGCATCGTTGATGGTGTGTCGATATATGGTCGCTCCAATGTCGCTCAAGCTAGTACACCACGAAAAATTACAAAAAAACAAATTGGTGTGTCCTTCGAAGCGCCCCTACATTGGCACAAACTGGGATTATATCTGCACCGGTCCATTACACTTCACTTATCACATCGTTATTTCAATGATATAATATTTAAACTAGTGGTGCACCAACTTTAATTAATAACCCTAGGGCGTACCCAAAATATAACACCACAATGACCACCTCCATCGGTGCATCTATATATGTCTGCATCGGCGCCATTCAAGATAGTGCACCGCAATAAATTACCAAAAATCAAAGCGATGTGTCCTTTAGAATGCCTCGACACCAATGAAAAATAGGATTATAACCAAGTCGGTGCATTACACTTCATGAAATGCACAAATATCTCAACGATTTATAAAATTTAACCTAGCGGTGCCCACATTTAATAAATTTCCCTGAGGCATACCCTAAACATAACGCCCCAGAGAGTTAATGTTTAAATGTATCACCATATTTTATAATAAAATTATATGTGTTGAATAAATCACACCAGTTCCATTGAACATCACCCACCAATGCACCTACATGTATATAGGTGCACCAAGGTAGGGTAAATAAAAAAAATTAACAAATTGATTTTCATTGTTACAGTGCATATTATGCTTTCAAACTCTCAAGCAAGCACCAACGCTCACCTTTTTTCCTAAGAGCCCATGTTTTCGGTGCTCTACACCAACTTGGATAGCTCCATTGATGGATTCCACACATTTCCAAATTTTGGAAAGTACGACAAATTTTCATTTCATCTCAACGGTGCAACCATGCCTCCTCAAGATAGAATAGACTAGGTAATGTATTTATTACCTTCCTATTTGCATTTTCATCCATTCAAAATTACAATTTAGTTTGAAGTTTGCAATTTTTTTCAATTTTGCACAATGCTCCTCAATGGTTCAACTCACCCCAACGCAGTGCGTACTATGTTAAATACACAATGAGCACCGTCGTTAGGATACCGAATACATGTACGCACCGATGTGGTTCCTTCAAATGCATCGCAATGAATTATTAGAAACAAAGCGATGTGTCCTTCAGAACACCCTGAAACCAGGGTACAAAAGGCTTTGACACGCACCAACATATTTCACTTCATTAACTGCACCACTAGTTCAACGATATATAGAGGTTAACCTAGCGGTGCACCAATTCTATCCAACAGCATCGGGGCATACCACAAAAATAATGCCCTAACGCGTCAATGTTCAAATGCACCACCATATATTATAAAAAACATATACGCACCTAATAAATCACTTTGGTTTTGTTTAACATTACACACCATTGTACTTCACTCAACTAACAACACCGCTAACATAACGATTTATAAAATTTAACGTAGNATTATAAAAAACATATACGCACCGAATAAATCACTTTGGTTTTGTTTAACATTACACACCATTGTACTTCACTCAACTAACAACACCGCTAACATAACGATTTATAAAATTTAACGTAGCAATGCAACCATTGTAATCCAACGCACCAAAAATGTATACAAAAACGCATCGAGACATATATTGTGTTAGGGACCTAACCTCTCTAACCCCTCACGTAAATAGAATAATATATGTTCCATGTAATAAAGGGCGGAATCAGTTAATAAGGCCTATTTAATAAATATAAATAAGTCAACGTAAGAAGACCTAATACAATCTTCCACTTCTAGAAATATGTTCCTCTAGAATGTTCTTTATAAGCTAGAATTAATATAAATAAGAGTAGGAGGCATGAGAAAGATTTATCTAAAGAATTATTGTAATAGAGCTCTATTCTACTAGAGGTTGCCCCCTCGAAGAGGAAAGTGAACATTGCTTTCTTTGAATAGTGGTATTATTTCTGGTATATTTTGTTGTTCCATTGATATCTGTCGAATATTCTTGTTTCTACATATTATATTACATCTGGTACCTTACATGTGATATCAAAGCACTTTCCTTAGCAAGAATTATGGGTTAAAAAATTTCCAAGGTAGAGACATGTAGTGTCGGCATATTTAAAACACAAAGATCTATCAGTCAACAGCTAAAACTACAGTGGGGAATACTACACGCAGGTGATACAAACGGTTTCACGTAGTTTCCTAGAAACCAAAGTTTCATCCTTGTTGGAAACCTATGTAATCCATGTTGGTACCCCTCGAGTAGTACTGCATCATACATAATCTATACACGACCATCACTCCTAAATACCAGCAGGTATATAGGGAGTCCCCTAGGTCTCCTAAAACCATCCCTAGATCAATCTATTGGCCTCCTGATTGTTATAGTTCCACTAAGAACAACACTCGAGAAGATACTCTCTAGTACCTGGGTAATTGGGTAGCATGGCTAAGGGTATGGTTGAGCCTCCTTAGTTAGTGCCTTGAGATTTTGGGCCAAGTACTATTGTTCGACCTCACACGTATATCAGAGAGCTATAGCATAGGAAAAAATCGTCTTACATTTCTTTCATTGTTCATGACCATCTTTTACACAATTGTGTGTTAGATTCAGGTGTTTCTCACAATTTAATGCCTAAATTAGTCATGGAGAAGTTGGGTTTACAAGTCACAAGACCATATCATGTCCTATATTATTTTGATGCAAGAAACGTTAGATGTCTAGGGATGATCAAAGATCTTGTGGTACATTTAACCCAAATTCCTGTAAAAAGTGTTTTGATGGATATAGTTGCGGGTGCCTCTGAATTATGGAATGTTTTTATCTAGATCTTCGGCAAGCAAATTAGGTGGCTCATTACAAATGGACATGAAATATCCCCCAATCCCAATTTTTGGTGGATAAACCAAGACATTTTATAGGGAAACCAAATTTGCTTACACAGTTAGTGACCCCGATCATCCCAATAATTATCATGTCTATTCAAAAGATCAAGACTTGGGTTGTTTCATTTTATCTGTAAATAGTGAACCATGACTTTTTACAGATATTATAAATACTCCTTTGTGTGAAAATAAAGAGATCGAAGATGGAATGTGGAAAATATATTTTGATGGAGCTTCCTCTTAGGAGGATGTTGGAGCAGGTATACTTCTAATTTCACCTTCTGGTAAATTCTTTCCATTTTCTTTTATACTGCAATTTGAAACATATTCCACCAATAATGTTTATGAATATGAAGCTTTAATATTAGGTTTAGAAATAGCTAGAAAAATGAAAATTACAAATCCCATTGTCTATGGTGATGCATAATCAATTTTTAAGCAAATAAAGAAGATCTATCAAGCCAAACATCCTAGGATGAGATCCTATAAGAATTTTTCTCGGGATTTAATTGAAAATTTTTGTTTTTACCTTCAATATCCATGCAATATAGACATGAAAATCAACAAGTTGATTCATTAGCAGTAGAAACAAGTACTTTCATACCCCTTGAAGTTCCAAATCTTAAATATGAAGTGGAAATGAAGTACATACCTTCAATTCCTGACAATGTCAAACATTGGCAGGTATTTAAAGATGATCAACAGATCAAAAAGTTTTTACAAATGGTTGATAATTTTTTTGCAATTCATATTGATCAAGAATATAACAAAGATAACGAACAAATTGTTCAAAATAGTCATCTAGACCCTAAACTCCAAGATATTATTGTTAACCATAAAATGATGGTGTTGAGAAATAATCATATTCCATGATGGTTAGTCCCTCTAGATAAACTATTTGATAAATATGATGTTGTTGTTAAACCTACTATTCACCCTCTGACTTAAGAGGTAGAAGATTGCAACAATGGTATTGAACAAGAACCAAGGAATATCCAGCTCTCAAAACTTTTGCCCCATGATTGGAAAACCAACTATGTTGATTTATTTAAAGAATTTATTGATGTGTTTGCATGGACATATGAAGATTTAAAAACCTACGATACCAACATTATTCAACATAGAATTCCACTTAAGGTGGGATCTAATCCATTCAGACAAAAATTGAGACGGGAAAATCCTATCCTTTTCCTAGTTGTTGAAAAGAAATTGAAAAAATTGTTGGATGCAAAAGTTGTAGTTCCTCTTAGATATTCTTCCTGGGTTGCAAATTTAGTACCTGTCAGAAAGAAGAATGGTGAAATAAGACTTTGTGTTGATTTTAGGAATCTTGATAAATCTTCATTAAAAGATAAGTATCCTATTACTAAAATGGATCATGTGTTACAAAGGGTAGTAGGAGCTAATAGAATCTTTATGATTGATGGTTTTTCAGGATACGACCAAATTGTTGTGCATGAGAAAGACAAGGAACTTACTGCATTTACCACACCTTGGGGAACCTTTATGTATGACAAAATTCCCTTTGGTCTAATGAATGCAGGAACAACATTTCAGAGGGCTGTGGACATAACATTCGTTGGAGAGAAAGACAAAATTGTTGTTATTTATTTAGATGACTTAACAATTTTCTCCAATTCAGATGATGATCATTTAAAACATTTTCGACAAACTTTTCTTAAATGTTAAAAATATGGTTTGTCATTGAATCCTAAGAAATCACATTTTGCTATGCAGGAAGGAAAGTTACTTGGACATATTGTTTCAAAAGAAGGAGTGAATATTGACCCTCAACGTGTAGAGGCAATAAAAGTTATCGGTCTGCCAAGAAACAAGAAATAAATTCAATATTTTCTTGGAAAAATCAACTTTTTTAGACGATTCATTCCTAATTTTGCAGAAGTTTTAAAAGATTTGACAGACATGTTGAAAAGGGATAGTGAGGTTAAATGGCCTTAAGAAGCCAGATTGGAAAACCAACTATGTTGATTTATTTAAATAATTTATTGATGTGTTTGCATGGACATATGAAGATTTAAAACCTATGATACCAACATTATTCAACATAGAATTCCACTTAAGGTGGGATCTAAGCCATTCAGACAAAAATTGAGACGGGCAAATCCTATCATTTTCCCAGTCATTGAAAAGGAATTGAAAAAATTGTTGGATGAAAAAGTTGTAGTTCCTCTTAGATATTCTTCCTGGGTTGCAAATTTAGTACCTGTCGGAAAGAAGAATGGTGAAATAAGACTTTGTGTTGATTTTAGGAATCTTGATAAATCTTCATTAAAAGATAAGTATCCTCTTACTAAAATGGATCATGTGTTACAAAGGGTAGTAGGAGATAATAGAATCTCTATGATTGATGGTTTTTTAGGATACAACCAAATTGTTGTGCATGAGAAAGACAAGGAACTTACTGCATTTACCACACCTAGGGGAACCTTTATGTATGACAAAATGCCCTTTGGTCTAATGAATGCAGGAACAACATTTCAGAGGGTTGTGGACATAACATTCGTTGGAGAGAAAGACAAAATTGTTGTTATTTATTTAGATGACTTAACAATTTTCTCCAAATCAAATGATGATCAATTAAAACATTTTCGACAAACTTTTCTTAAATGTTAAAAATATGGTTTGTCGTTGAATCCTAAGAAATCACATTTTGTTATGCAGGAAGGAAAGTTACTTGGACATATTATTTCAAAAGAAGGAGTGAATATTGACCCTCAACGTGTAGATCAGGCAATAAAAGTTATCAGTCTGCCAAGAAACAAGAAATAAATTCAATATTTTCTTGGAAAAATCAACTTTTTGAGAAGATTCATTCCTAATTTTGCAGAAGTTTTAAAAGATTTGACAGACATGCTGAAAAAGGATAGTGAGGTTAAATGGTCTTCATAGGCCAAATATCCATTTGATCGGATCAAGAAGGCCTTGGGAGAAGCACCCATGCTAATAAGTCAAGACTATTCAAAATACTTTCTTATATTTTCTTTTGTCTCTGATAAAACAATTGTTGCAGTCCTTTTACAAATAAATGAAGAGAACCAAGAACAACAGATTGCATTCATTAGTAAGTGTTTGAGAGGCTCTGAACTCAAATATAATATAATGGAAAAACAAGATTATGCATTGGTTAAAGTCTAAAATCTTTTAGAGTGTATGTTCTTCATTCTAGAATAACTGCATATGTACATGTTGTGTGTGCACAACAACCTCCCAATTTCCTTGTCTTATCATCTCTCTCTAAGGCAAGAAACTAGGCCCCCCTTCAAATTTTCCTACTAGAAGAACCCTCGCTCCTTCTCTCTTGCACGAATGGCTAAGCCTGAGTTTTCCTCTCGCTCTTCCCGCTTTACCATTTGTAGTTTCTCTTCAAATCGCTTTGACCCGTCAATCCGCACTTTGACAAGTTCCCTCTTCTTGCGCCAATACATAGTGTACCGGTGAACACATCCTTTCTTCCACCTACACATTTGTGCACAAGTGATTTCTTCATCGATACATCAACCACTTCCCTCCAAACTTGGTTGATGCATCGATGTGCTCCAGATAAACCTCACTAACACATGTCTTTATCACCGATGGAGTTTGTGTGATCAACGCCAACACATCGGTAATGTTCACGTGATTATCTTCATTGCGCACATGCCCTTCACCGAGTAACATCTTCCACATTCACTAATGCATCGCATATCGACGAGGCTCATTTCTCTCTTGTCATTGCACTGCTTGTTCATAAATTTCATTCTCCCGTTGTCGATGCATCAGTGGAAGGATGTCAACCCCTCGACATCGCCAAGTGCATCGATGATGATCTTCTTCCTCTCGCCAAAGCTGACCTAGTCAGTGAGGTCCACCTTCGTCTTTAGTCTTATCTTATCCTCCTCTTAACTTGAATCCTTCGCGTTCCATCATCAATCAATCTCCTAACATTTCCAATGACTAAACTCTCCATACTTAATTAGATAGTTGATCATCAATTGCCTATCTCGCCTAATCAATTTCATGGTCATAGGGGTGATAGATCTATTTGTGTCACTAGTGGCTTTCATCGCACACATCGTACTAGCTTGTTTGTTTTGTGCTTCTTGATTTTATGACTAAATCTTGATTGTGAAAGAGTCGTCTAGCATCAGATGGGTTAATTGTGGCATCTATTGGTCTTGCGTTGGCTCTGAAACGCACTTCGGAAGAAATTTGATCCTCCCAGCTCCTACACAGTGCTAAGCACTCTAAACGCCAATTGGTTGTTTTGGTAGATTTATAACTTTGTGCTATTGACGCATTACCTCAGTTTCAATGGGTAAACTAAGAGCCTATGTATCACAGATGACACAAAAACTGACCGAAGCGAATTTGGGTGAAGCAATAGCGAAAACGACACTCGAATTTCCATTAAAAATGACTTTGAGCGCAATTTTTTGGTGTATGTCAAAGTTAATTTTCCATCCCCAAAATAGGTTAGTTCTATGATTTTCAGCATTACGATTCCAACACAACTCACAAAATCAAAATTCGAGGCCTCTAAGTACCAAAACGAATCGTCATTGGTTTTCTCACCCAAACCTGACCACATCAGTCGTTACACAAATGAAATGTTTGTATGGCATGGTTAGTTGGATAGTTGGAAGCGTCTCTCCGTGTTTTCACAAAGCAAAAGATAGTACTCAAATATGACGTCGTATGAGCAAGTTATGAGTCTTTAAAATTCTCTCAAATGACATCAACACACGTATGCACTTTTCTACTTACGCATCCACTCAAAACTACTCCGATTGAAAGGTTCATGTTATGCAACTTGCATTATTAAATTCCACTAATTTTTATTTAATTTAAATTTAAATTATTTAAATTTAAAATATTATCTAATAAAAAAACACAATAATTAAATAAAAAAATTAAATAAAAGACAAAAAATGTCCTAACAAAGGTCTTAAATGATGTATTAAAAGGAACGAGGTATTAAAAGGGTTGTTTAACGTGTTAAACCAAACAAGGAAATACATTAAGTAATGGTGTGTGACTTGGAGGGGAGGACCATGGCCCACGTGCCCCTCTCCACATTCCCCCTTTCTTTTAAATATGTGCACCCCTTAATACAAAGAAAACTCTTAAGCAAAGTTGATAATGCATGTTGATCGGTACAAGTACCATTAACTTCAGTGCTTTTGGTCGGAACACTTAATATTAGCTACAACAACAAAGTCAGAGCACTTACCATTAACTTCAGCGCTTGTGGTCATGAGCACCGGTTTCAAAGTTTTCTTAGGTCACAGTTTTGGTATTGAAACCAGGGTTCAAAATTGAACACGTCACAGCCCATCAAAGGCCTTCAAACACGTCTCAGAAGTATAATCAAATATTTGGCCGTAAAAAAAAATGCTAGTTTTTGTTTTTGCCACTTTCTTGGAAAATGCTAAACAAAATAAAAAATAATCATATGAAGGGCTAAATTTTTAAAATTCCCATCATGCTATTTTGGGTTTCTGTGGTAATTCTCTGCCGGCAGCTACATGGCCCGCCTTCACCTGATCAGTGCTTTCATGATCATCACATAGTTTCGCATTTAATAAATATAAATGGGATCAATACTTTCATGATCATTACACATTTTATTGCATTTAATAAATATAAATGGGATGGTGGACATAAATGTTTTACTGACTCCTTCGTGTAACATTTTGATACTGCGCGAGGGTGGACCAGATTCATGCATTACCATTTTCGCATAATCCCAATCCAGTGGCCAGTTATTTGAAGGCCCCGATCTCTCTTTTTCTCTGGAAATCATTCGCCTCAACAAAAATCCATTCTTTATAAACACCAAATTCGCGATTTCATTTAGAGATTTAAAGTATTTTGTTTGTGTTCATGTTTGCTCCATTTCATTTTTGTGAAGTTTCAATGAGCTGGCAGTGAAGAATTGGAGTGAAGTGAGTGCAATGATTCAGTTGGGGGACCAATCTACTCTATTACAAGTCGGTAAGAGTTGTTTTTTCACTGAAAATGGTTCTAATGAAGATTATTTGTTCTTTTCCCCTTTGTCTTAAACCAACATTGCTCCCATGTGTTTTGTTTTCTTGTTTGATTGAATTTTGATTTTCGGATCCTTGATGGCATGGTGGAACCTGGAAATTAGGGCTAAGGTTTTCATGTAATACACTGCAACTTTATTGAACCAGTGCCATTACACCTCATCACTTCACATGATTTGAACTATTGACCGTAGACAAGTAGCAGGTGAATAGTGAACCCCTTTTGCCCCTCAGCGAGAACTCATAGTGACCTCAAGGAGCCTTTGGGACCCTGTGGATTGGCCTTCGATCTTGCAAGAAGAAGTTATTTTTTTGGTTGAAGTTTGTGGTTTTGGTTGAAGTTTGGGGTATTGTAGGAGTTTTTTTTAACTTGCAAATGTAATAATATTTGTACATGTATTTTCTGTTTTTGAAATTTCTTTAATTTTATTGCCACATATTTTTTTAATTTTTATTTAAAAAAAATTATGGTTATATTTTTCCTATGGGTAAATGTATTTTCTTGTTTTGAAATTTTTTTAGTTTTGTTTCCAATGATTTTTTTATTTAAAAATTTTGAAAAAATTTAATGGTTATATTTTTCCCATGTTTTCTTCAATCAAGAAAATTATCTTATATTTGTACAAAAATAATAAATTTAGACTAATGTAATGGCGCTTCTAAATTTATAAAATAATTTTACCTGCAAAATTATGCATTTTAAAAATGCTTTGCTTTGCTGCATTATCTTAGTTATTTTTTAAAACTGTCTATAAAATTATAGATACCATCTAATTTTTAATACTAATAATTTTAAGACATTAATAATTTTGGATTTATTATTTTTCTATTAAAAATAAATTTGATTAAAAAATTAATACTTTATTTAACATTTTTTTTATGAAATTTATACTTAATTTATTGTTGTCAATTAAAATTAATATTTTTTTGAAAACTTTTCATTTTGAAAGGGCTTCATAAGTATTTACCCTTCAACCAAAATTAGAACTCACCCTTCAAATTTGATCACTGATTAAAACATCAATATGGATGGGGCATGACTCATGACCCCCTCCATGTTGTAAAGGCGTGTATAAGTGGAGTGGAGAGAGGGCATAGTCATACCATACCTCCCCCTTTATTTTTATTTTTTTATTAAACACGATAGTCTTCATATAGTGATAGGGAGAAGGGGCGTGGTATGCCACCCCATTCCCCTTACAATTATTTTATTAAAACCCTTTTAATACGTAAGCCGTGTCATTGACCACGTATAATTCAAATCTAAGGTGGGAGAAAAGGGAGACCACCCTCTTTTTCAATAATTTTTAATTCTTTTTAAGCATTTAAATATCATTTTTTCTCCTCTTTTCAAGACCAAAACCAAACTTAAATTGAACCAAGCATCAGCACATGTAACCAAGCTCAATGTTGGTCGATTTGAGTTGAGTCAGCGTGTTGCATAACAATGATACAAAGACAGAGTCTAGGCTCATAATTTGCAACGACCACTTGCCCAAAGAGCTTAATTGAAGGTGCATCGACATGATCACTTGGAGAATTTCCCAAGATAAGCAACAATTTGCTCTCGGCGAAGTTTAGAACTTGACCTCCAGTTTACATCGAAAGAGTTTGTGCGATGAGATCTGAAACAAATCAGAGGAGTTTCCATTAACTCCTCTGATGCAAATCGAAGGAGTTCCCACTAACTCCTCTGAAAAAGGGACAAGACCTCAAAAAACTTCCTTCCGTATTTTGGCCATAACTTTTCACTCGGGTATCCATTTTGCTTGTTCTTTATACCGTTGGAAAGGTATTTCCGAGATATACAACTTTCCATTTATATGTTTTGATAAATTTCTCACCAATTGTCTTAATTTTTCAGGATTAATATCTGACACCTTGTTAATAGCCCTGGGAAAACACATCACCTCAATCTCAAGTAGAGGAACCATGAATTGAACTCGAGGAAGTTTATATGAAATCCCAATTACTTAGTGTTTCATTGCTTTGGATTCAAATTATTGATTTGAATGTTTTGTTTTGAGATCACTCATTTGTTGCATGTTAAATGGTATCAGGGCACTGATGTTGAGGGGAGGTTGCATTGAGCATCCTCACAATGTGATCTACAGCCAAAAACGACAAAGAATCAATAACAACAACTATAGCAATGGCAAAGGAGAAACAAAGGGAATCTAATTCAAATGGTTGAAGAGTAGGTTTGAACCCTACGATGATCAACTAGAAAACATGAAAAACCAAGATGTTCCAACGTCCAAACCAATGATTACCGTGCAAGAGAGGCACTATAGATGAAATCCATTATGGCCCACCAACTCTAGAATACAAATTCGAAATGTAACTGCTATCTTTGTTTCCTCATCATCACAAAGAGGATAAGGATGAACGTTGGTAAATGAAAGGTCACGGGGAAGGCAGAAGGCCAAGAGTCATATCTAACTTTAATAAATATGGGAATGAGATCCAAGTAAAGGGTTTATTTTTTGGCTACATTGTACATTTCTGAATTATTTTGGGAGGACAGTTTCAACTAACATTGAGGATCTTTCCTTGGAGCTTGGATGTACTATTGTTGAAACTATTAATATTGAGAAGCCCTCGAGACCAGCTTTTGATAGAGAGCAAAACTTGCATGTGTTGTTGTTTTGTTGCGAACTATTTCAAGCGGAATGTATGTTGTTCACATGGGATGTAAGGACACATTTGCTAATAGACTATTCTGATGCAATATGTGTTGGTCTTGCAATTTTGTTATTCTTTCTTATGTTATTGTCATGAGCACATGAGTTGTTGATGTATGCAGAGATATGATCTAGATTTTTCTGGTTATGTATTTGCGTGCATGTGTTTCTAACTTTGCACCTTCATGACAACTATTTGATTGAGGTTTTAAGCAAGGTTTAGTTTCATTACAACTCATTCATTTATGATAATTCTCTCCTATATAGGATATGATAGATTAGAAGTATGTTAAATTCCTTTCATGCATTTACATAGTCTTTGTCTACATCTTTTGTTTGCATAACCACCCATCATTCACCTTCATCGATGGACCGAGCCGTAACTGGTAAAACCAAAACCATAAATGGTTGTTGGGATAGAGTCTGAATGGGTTCCCTATTCCAAATGGTGAGAGGTCTAATTAAGACTTCTTACCAGGGGTAACCCCTGTTATATTGCACACTGGTGCAATTGTTGGCTCACCCTGGGTGGAAGATACATTCTATTAAAATCGGTGCTGGAAGGCTAGGCTGTTTACTGGATGGCTCTTGCCACCATTCCTCACTCCATTTTGGATAAGATCAAACAATTGATGTTTTCTTTTCTATGGACTGGCAACAATAAAAATCATTCTCTTCATCCCTGTAGATGGGATTTTATTGCAAAGCCAAAAGCGGTAGGTGGTTGGGGACTTCACAATCTTGCCCTTTTCAAGCAAGCTTTGGCGTCAAAAACTCTTTGGAGTGTATTAACACAGGATTGTATTTGGCATCGTATTATATATGGAGAATATATTTCTTTGTTATCACTTGCTTGTTTGCTCATACTTCTAGTTATCTACACAAATAACGCCTCTTTGATCTGGAGATCTCTTTTAAAAAAATCTTACTTTTATTCATCACTGGTTATGCTGGAAACCCGATTCGGGACATGCAATTCACATAGGAAGGGACGCGATATTGGGTCTTGGATCAAAGGCTTTTCTCTCTTCTAGTTTACTGGATTTTCTTAGAAATATAAAAATATTCTTCCTTTTTCAAGCCCAACATAACTCTGACGGTGGGTTTTCTTGCACAAATTGGAAATCCAGCACTGATTTGGGACTCTCGGGGGCACTTGCACAGGAATGGAAATCTTATTGCTTGCCGCTAAGTGGAGCAGGGATTCGACTACACGCAGCAGAAGATACTATTCAATGGAATGGTGGGGACTGTTCCGGCATATTGACTGTAAAGAATGTATACAACGCTATTTATTCTGCTATTTGGTTACAAAGATGCATAGGATGGAGAAAAAACCTTTGGCATTGGTCTCTTCCATTAAAATTAAAACTCTTCATTTGTCTTGCTGCAAATGACAAGATTTTGACCTGGGATATACTTCTTCGTCGGGGTTGGTTGTGTCCTAATATGTGCTTTCTCTGTCGCAACAATTTTGAAACTATCTCCCGCATCTTTTTGGACTGTCCGTTTACAAAATCGATTTGGCATAAGATCTTTTCAGTCCTAAAACTCCAAAAGATGTGGACAGGCACAAATTTACATGATTGCTTGGAAAATTGGTCTCTGGAGGACTTCACCTTACCTCATCTACCAATTATTGTCTGTTGGTTTGTTTGGCTTACTCGCAATAGGGCGATTTTTGAAAATTTAATTGTTTACGTAAACACTTTTTGTTTCAGAATATTGGTTGAGCTGAAAATTGAAAAGATGAAGAGGACTGCCCCTCATTTTATTCAACCATTTATCAAGATGAATGGAAATAATGCATGGTTCGATGAGGCTTCTCATAACTCGGGACTGCAATGTGGAGAGGGCGGGAAGATTCATCGTTGTGATGGCTCTAGGATCACATGGACCTTCAATTGTGGCATAGGAACAAATAGAAAGGCAGAACTACTTGGCGTCTGGGTCACCCTTCTTCTGGCTTCTCGTCATAATATTTTAGATTTTCATGTGAGGGGAGACTCCAAAATCATTATTGACTGGTTAAACAAAAAAGGAAAGCTTCAAGTTGCTGCGGTGGAATGCTGGAAATATAGGATCTTTGAGCTCACTCAAACTTTCTGGTGCAAATCCCCCCTTCTCCCCAAAGGGTTGCGTGACCTCCCAGTCTAGGATCTCCGATTCTTGAGTCAAGTGACTCTCTAGAACCTTACTGGTTCCCTTCTGTATCTAAACACAGGCCCTTTCGGCACCTTGGTGCAAGTCTGATAACACCCGTGACCTTCCCTTTCACTCTTCTGTGAAATCTCATAGTATTGAGCGTTAGCTCTTTTTCTAATAAGCCCCCTCTTGATATGACCTTGGGTGGTGGCCTCTCGTGACCACGTAATTGCAGGCGCGACCAATAGCGATTTCGAATCAAATTGCTTTTCGGCACACAATTCTCCTCGAACCTCCACGTGTCCTCTTGGCAAAACCATGGTATGGATTGCGGCCCGCCCTCAATGTTTTAAAGTCTGTGCACTTCCTGTCCCCGCAATCTTATGGGACCGTCGATCTCCTGATCTTGATGGTACTGTCTGAGCTGACGGTTCAGATCTGTGCCTTTCAAATCTACGGACCAAATCTATTCCTCTTAAATCATCAACTGCGATCTCCTTTGCAATTCCGGACTTCGGACTTTTGAAATCTCAAACCTTGCTTTCCTTTGTACGTCAATATTCTAGAGTTGACGATCTGCAGACACATGTCCTCCAATCAACAATCATGCCTTCACTTTGGGTGTTTGACCATTCAACTCAGATCAACGGTCCTGCGGCCCTCTTCTCGATCAACGGTCGAAATATCCTCCGAGTCTTTGGACTTATGAGATCTCAAATCTCAAACTTCACCCTTCTTCCCAATGCCTTTTATCTGAAGGCTATAATCCACTGACGGGTATCCTGCTGATCTGACGATCGAGCATTACTTCGGGTCTTTACTCGGAGTGCATGGATTTATGCCACGTCTCTCTTAGATCCGATGATTACGAATCACTTCGGGACTTTACCCGAAGTCCACGGATTCATGCTACGTCTCCTCTAGATCTGGCGGTCCAGATTTACTTCGAATCTTTAGGATTCAACAATCTCAGATATCAACTGAAACCCCGCTACACTTTACTCGGAGCTCACGATCTATTGACAAGTGTCCCCTTGCAGATCGACGTCTCTCAGCTCTTTGTCTATTTGGGCTTCGGATGTTTCAACCTTTCACCTTTGCCTTCCTCTGGATCTCATAACCCACCGACACGTACCCTTCTGGATCTAACGATCCAGATTCGCTTCAGCTCTTTGGGTCTTTGCGCTTCGGAAATCTCAAGTCTCAAACCTTGATAGGTTCTCTCTCCTGTGCATGCAAAGCGTCAAGGCTCGTGCACCTTACATAGATCAGACGGTTGTTGATCCTTTGCTCTATGATCCAACGACCATTGTCGCTCCTCCTCCTGAGCTTCTGATTTCTTCCGACTTGGAAGATTTATCATTCATCAAAGGTTTTGAACCTTTGCTCCTCCTATGAGTCCGACTCTTGGATCTCGTCAACACTTCTAAAAAGTGTTATCCCTTATGAGCTTGATCCTTAAAGGATTCTGACTTCCCACACACTCCTTGCATTCTCGAAATTTCCATAACTCAAATCAAAGGATTTCTTGAAAAGAAATTATTCTCGCCCACCTGGCGTTCCTCTGTTCTAGTTCTTCGACGCTTGGTCGCTTCTTGACACTGTGCACTCCTTGCACCTGGTCTAAGTTTCCTTTGTTATCTCTAAACTCCTCTGAGTCAATCTGAGACTCAATCGACACACTCTTTGCGTTCGATATGCACACCTTGCATACGAGTTTTAGAAGAGAAACAATTGAAACTTATCCAGTTTCGTCACGAACTCATACGATCAACTCTTGAACAATCACACATGAACAAAATGACATACATACAATATAACATTCATTCATTCACACATCAAATGAACACAGTCCAAGGATTCGGGACAATTATGTATGTTCTATTCATTCATGAAAATAAATTACATAATATTGCAGTTCTTTCCTGCGTCTTTCTTCTACTCTACTATGTTCTACTGATCTTTATCTCTATCTCATGATATCCTAATCTAATAAAAAAAACTCATCTCTATACAAAAAGATCTCTCTTTTTTACAAAAGAGGGCCCTATGAGCTTATCCTCTCCACCGCCTTAGTGCCATCAACATTTTCGTTAAGACACCTTAACCCTATGACTCATTACATTGAACTGAGATCCAGACCTGACACGTATCTAGACCTGCTTACAGTCGATTATTTCGATGAACCCATCCACACCAGTCCAAATGCATGGCTTTGGCATTTATCGACCTTACACATAAACTAACTTAATTTTATAATTCAAATTTTGAAAATGAGAGGGTCGGTGCCTCTCCTTATCTCCAAATGCGTGCTGACGTGTTTATTTGTTAACGCATCTGTCGAGTCGGAAAGATGCTCTTGCTTCTTCCTCTGACATATTGGTTTCTATCATCTCCTCTTATGCTGACATATCTCCATCTTCTATCAGTCGTTCCTCTAGATAGAATTTTGCTCCCTCTTTTGTTGCATGCTTCAGTGTTGCAGTCATCATCTGTTTAGCTTCCCGGCTGAAATTTCTGAACAATTTTGTAGAATGCTCTTCTCTTGAAATCTTCGTGTCTGTCTTCTGGCATCCATCTTCTGGTTTTGGATTGTCCAACCAATCCTCCAACATCTTCAGCTCTTGCTCCCATTAAGTGATAAATTCATCTGAATTCTCCCCTTTTTCTGCTGGGGTAGACATCAGTGTCTGTTCTTTCTCCTCTTTGATAGTCTTTGATAGTTGTCCTTTTGTTGATGCTCCTGCAACACATGCTCTAGCCCCAACTAGACTACTTGGTAGGAATATCTCAATTCCTCCAATGATCAAAATACTCCTCTGATCCACCTCCACCAGCTCTCCTTGCTGATATGAAATCTTAGTTGAGTTCATGAGACTTTCAAATAGTCTCCTCTCACTTCCCTTGCCCACCTGAAAACTTGGGATTTCTCTTCTGCTCTCCTAGTAGTCTATGAGATCCTCCAATGATCCCATCTCATTGCCCACTTGACAATCTGAACTTTCATTGCTGCTCCTCTGGCAGTATATGAGACCTCCCACTGATCTCTTTCCATTTCTCACCTGGCAACTTGAAAGTCCATTTCCACCCTCTTGGCAGTTTATGAAATCCTCTACTAATCTCATATCATTGCCCACCTGACAATCTGATAGCTCACTGCTACTCTTCTGGCAGTCTTTGAGATCATCCACTGATCTCTTATCCTCATTATCACCGAGACTCCTCCCAGTTTCTGGCTCACAGATGTGAACCACTTCCTCCTCCGTATCACCAAGGTTTTTAGCATGCCTCAACCACCTTTTCAACATTTGTTGTTGCCTTCTGGATATCAACTTCTGGACATGCCATTTTACTTTCCTCTTCAAAGGCCATTCATATGTCGAGTGTACCTTTGCATCCTACTGCATCTTCAATGCTAGCCTCTCCATCTTTTCTCTTATTTATGTGAGCTCTTTATCTATCTCAACTTTGTTTTTCTGCTGGTGGTCCTTGTCGTGATCACCCATATGGACTTCAGTAGCAATTTTCCACCCTTTGTTTTCAACTCATCTAGCTTTCTACCATTTACTGCACACCTTGCTACAAATCACACACAGAGCATCAATACTCTGTCTCCTTCTCACTTGTTGTCTACGGGAAAAATTTAGCTTCTAATATCATTCAACGTTATCATATTATCTTCTTCACCTTCTTGCTTCTTTGCCTGCTATCTGCAAGCAAAATATCAACTCTTATACCACTTGGTACATACCCCCCTTCTCCCCAAAGGGTTGCGTGACCTCCCGGTATAGGATCTCCGATTCTTGAGTCAAGTGACTCTCTGGAACCTTATTGGTTCCCTTATGTATCTAAACACATGCACTTTCGGCGCCTTGGTGCAGGTCTGATAGCACCTGCGACCTTCCCTTTCGCTCTTCTGCGAAATCTCAGAGTATTGAGCGTTAACTCTTTTTCTGATCAGCCCCCTCTTGATATGACCTTGGGCAGTGGCCTCTCGTGAGCACACCATTGCGGGCGCGACCAATAATGTTTAGGGATCAAACTTTTTTTCGGCCCGCAATTCTCCTCGAACCTCCATGTATCCTCTTAACAAAACCATGATATGGATTGTGGCCCACTCTCAATGTTTTAAGTTCCGCGCACTTCCTATCCCCGCAATGTTACAGAACCGTCGATTTCTCGATCTTGACGGTACTATCTGAACTGATTGTTCAGATCTACACCTTTCAAATCTATGGACCAGATCTGTCCCTCTTAAATCAACGGCTGCGATCTCCTTCACAATTCAGGACTTCGGACTTTTGAAATCTCAAACCTCACTTTCCTCCGTATGTCAATCTTCCGGAGTTGATGATCTGCGGACACCTATCCTCCAATCAACGGTACTGCCTTCACTTCGAGTGTTTGACCCTTCAACTCAGATCAATGGTCCTGCAGCCCTCTTCTCGATCAACGATCAAAATATCCTCCGAGTCTTCGGACTTCTAAGATCTAAAATCTCAAACTTCACCCATCTTCCCAATGCCTTTTATCCGAAGGCTATAATCCACTGACGCGTGTCCTGTTGATTCGACGATCGACGATTACTTTGGGTCTTTACCCGGAGTGCATGGATTTATGCCACATCTCTCTTAGATCCAATGGTTAAGGATCACTTCGGGACTTTACTTGGAGTCCATGGATTCATGCCACGTCTCCTCTAGATCTGGCGGTCCAGATTTACTTCATATCTTTGGGATTCGACAATCTTAGATCTCAACTGAAACCCCACTACACTTTACTCGGAGCCGATATGTTGACAAGTGTCCCCTTGTAGATCGACAACTCTCGACTCTTTGGTTGTTTAGGCTTCAGATGTTTCAACCTTTCACCTTTGCCTTCCTCTGGCTCTCACGACTCGCCGACACATACCCTTCTGGATCTAACGGTCCAGATTCACTTCGACTCTTCGCGCTTCGGAAATCTCAAGTCTCAAACCTTGATAGGTTCTCTCTCCTGTGCGTTCGTAGCGTTAAGGCGTGTGCACCTTACATAGATCAGACGGTTGTTGATCCTTTTCTCTATGATCCAACGACCACTGTCGCTCCTCCTCCTGAGCTTCTGATTTCTTCCGACTTAGAAGATTTATCAGTCTTCAAAGGTTTCGAACCTCTGCTCCTCCTACGAGTCCAACTCTTGGATCTCGTCAACACTTCTGAAAAGTGTTATCCCTTTTGAGCTTGATCCTTAAAGGATTCCCACTTCCCACGCATTCATTGCATTCTCAGAATTTTGATAACTCAAATCGAAGGATTTCTTGAAAATAAATTCTTCTCGCCCACCTGGTGTTCCTCTGTTCTGGTTCTTCGACGCTTGGTCGCTTCTTGACGCTGTGCACTCCTTGCACTTGGTCTAAGTTTCCTTTGTTCTCTCTGAACTCTTCTGAGTCAATATAAGACTCAATCGACACACTCCTTGCGTT
>SNQJ01S0023079.1:52781-79761 GCA_010110895.2 Picea sitchensis
CTCTAGCTAGGAGGGAGTGTTGATATTATGGTAGTTGCGGGAGTTATTAACCTCCACGTGTAACACTGACAAGAATAGAATATTCCGGGAAGTAAGAAGAAACCCTAAAGCATTGGACATAACCCTAGAAGACAAGTCGACTAAAGGAAATACTTAATATTGAGTTTTTAGTCTCCAGAATGAGAAGTCGGCCCAGACAGCTAAGGAGGAGCAGTATAAATACAGGATGCTAGATCTCATTTGACACACACATCTCGCAACTACAGAAATGTAAGAGTGCGCACTGCAGAAACTGAGTAAGTGCGCAAGTCTGGAGAGTAGTTGCAGCTGCAACTACTGCAACCTGTATTCTCGGTTTAGGCTTGGACTTTCTATTTGTTATGGTTTGGACTTTTTGCCTTGTGTGCTAGCTCTGGAGAGAGGTACGCTACATTGATTGGCTATTAGGCCTAGGGTTTGCTTCCGAAATCATTCTCTGTCAAGGTTAAGGTGCTTGGGGGTGGCTTCGGCCTATGGTTGGGTGACAATATTGCTATATTGTCTATGGTTAAATGAGCACACCTATTATTTCTAACAGATAACATATTTCAATCATAATCAAAAGAAGAGGAAAACGTGGAGGACATGAATGAACCGCCTTAGAGTAGCACTTTGAGTATTTTGAATGACTTGGCAAGGGGGCAACAACAGTTGGTTCAACTTCTCACCTAGTATATAACAAATAATCAGGGAAACTAAAACAATGCTGGCAATAATGGTTCAGGAGGGACTAATGGCAACAACGGTAACAATGAAAACCATGCTGAAGGGAACAACATTCATACCCCTCCACAGAATAACACTCGGACAACTAGTAGAGGGACTCCTAGGCCTCTCTTACCTTAGTTCTTGGAATGACAACAAGCTAGAAATCAAGGACAACAAGGGCAAGGTGAAGGATTTAATGATTATGTGAGGGAGTATCAGGCTCTTAGTGATGAATTTCATGCAACTATGTTCTTACATAATTTTTGGACCATTAAGTACATGAATAGACCAAAGGATTACAATAGGGGCCCATAGAATTGGGATCTTCAGTGGAAGGTTGGGAAGTTGTGTATCCCTTACTTTGATGGCTCACACAAATGCATTGTCAGAGCTTGAGTTCAAAAGTTGGACACATATTCCCAACTCAATCCTCTGTTGGAGACATAGGTCATCGGATATGCTACATTACATTTGGATGGAGAGGCCCACGAGTGGTGGTACCATGAGCTAGTCACGTTGGGGCATGCTAGTATTACCTCATACCTGGACTTCATGTAGAGGTTTATTGATCGATTTGACAAGGACCCATAGTTGCATTTCAGGGCGCTGACACAACTCAAGTAGATTGGGACAGTGGATGCTTACATTGCGGAGTTTCAGAGGATCGCAGTCATGGTGACAAATGTGTCAGAGCATATGCTGATTATTCTTTTCATTGAAGGACTATCCGAGCCCCTGTGTGGTTGGATTAAGGCCTTCAAACTAGTGTCTCTATAGGATGTTATCATTAGAGCTCGAGACATGGAGTATTCAGTCCCAAAGAATAAATTTCCTTCTAAACCTTTCCTTCCTCAGAAAAACAAAGACAAGAAACCCTTCCAGAAGGAGTGGCTCGAGAAAGATAAGTTGGATGATGAGGCTCGTAAAGAATTGAAAAGAAAGAAACTATGTTTCAGATGTAAGGAGCCTTGGGAACCTTGTCACATGTGCATGGGTAAGGGTAAGGTGCATTACATAGAGGTGCTTTTAGATAGTGATGGGGAGGAGGGAGTAGGACATGAACATGGCAGCACGCATGACAGTCCAGATGATGAGCAACCACAGGAGGAGGTTAAGGGTGGGACTATTGCCACTCTATTAGGTGTTCCTAGATTTCTCACTTTCATAATTCGTGGAGTATTACAGGGACAACGTATCACAGTTTTGATTGACGGTGGGACAACCCACAACTTCATTGACTCAGCTCTAGTAGCTAGGAGAGACATTCCTACAGAAGACTTTGAGGGATTTAGTGTTGTGGTAGTTGATGGGTATAGTATGACATGCACAGTATGACATGCACACAGAGGGTTTCATGGTTGGATGTGACGTTGGGAAACTACATTGTGACATATGACTTTTATGTAGTTGAGCTGGCAGACACTAATGTCATCTTGGGTGTTCAGTGGCTTTATTCCTTGGGAAAACATTCTCAGAACTACCAGACATTGGAACTAAAATTTAGGACAGTGGATGGTAAGAAGGTGGTTCTGAGGGGTATGACCAAAGGTGCTCCTATGATTGTTTCAGCCAAGCGGATGGAAAGCATATTCAAGCACGGGGATGTAGCTTGCGTAGTAGAGTGTCTCCTTACCTTCAGATAGCAACCAACCTTATCATGCGGACATTCGGTCATGGTTGAGCAAACATGATCGGGTTTTTGGATAGATTACTCAAGGGAGACCTCTTGACAGAGGCTTCGAGCATACCATTGAGTTAGAAGAAGGGGCCAAACCAGTGATAACTACTCCTTACAGGCACCTGAAGAAGTTCAAGGATGAGATAGAGAAGGCCATCTAGGATTTGTTAGATTTGGGGCGTAGCAGGCCCAACTCCAATCCATTCGCTTCTTCAGTGGTCTTGATCAAAAAGAAGGATGGGACAATGAGGATGTGCATTGACTATAGAGCACTCAACAAGAAGACAATCAAGAATTGCTACCCCATACCCAGGATCAATGAGTTGATAGATGAGCTTCATGGTGCAGTATACTTCTTTAAGATTGACATGCGTTCGGGGTACCATTAGATCAGGGTGAGAGAGAAGGATGTGCATAAGACGACTTTTAGGTGTCTCTATGGGCATTATGACTTTTCGGTAATGCCATTTGGGTTGACTAATGCCCCTCCTACCTCCCAGTCATGTATGAATCAAGTATTCATTCTACAATTGAGGAAATTTGTTTTGGTTTTTTTTGATGACATTTGGATCTACAGTAGGACATGTGAGGATCACTTGAAGCACATAGATGGGGTGCTTGGCATACTTGAGCGACATTCATTTTACGCCAAGGTATTAAAATGTGAGTTTGGTTTGTCTGAAATTTTGTATTTGGGACATAAGATTAGTGCTCAAGGGTGTTGATGAGGAGAAGATCAAGGCAATCCAGGATTGTCCTAGACCAAGGAATTTGTCACATTTGAGAGGATTTGTGGGATTGTGTAGCTACTATAGGAGGTTTTTGAAAGGGTTTTCACAACTTGCCACTCCATTGACCAATTTGACGAAGAAGGGTGCTTTCTCTTGGAGCCCTGCAGTGCAACAAGCTTTTGATAAGCTTAAGGAGGTAATGAGTTCATGCCCTGTTTTGGCTATTCTGGATTTCTCACTTACTTTGGTTCCAGAATGCGATGCTTCAGGAGAGGGTATTGGGGCAGTCTTGATGCAAAATAGACACCCTATAACATTCAAGAGTAGGAAGCTCAAGGAAACGGAGAGGGGCTTCCCTATTTATGACAAGGAGATGTTGGCCATCATGCATGCACTTGCTAAATTCAGGCAATACTTGGTATGTGGGAGGTTTGTGGTCAAAACGAATAATAGCAGCCTCAAGTTCTTCCTCAATCAGAAGGATTTGAATTATAGGCAGTAGAAACGGGTTAGTAAACTTCAAGCCTATGATTTTGATTTGAGTATGTGGAAGTCAAAAACAATGTGGTGGCCGATGCACTCTCTAGGAAGCCTTATTTCTGCTCTATTTCTGATATGTTTGCCGATTGGAGTGCTATTATAATAGTTGAGTATGCTAAGGATCTGGTTTCTATTGACATTATAGATGGGAAGTTGCAAGATGATAGGTATAGGGTAGTTGATGAGCTTATTTTCTACAAAGATAGAGTGTATCTTGTACCAGGATCTAAGGTGAAGGAGAAAATTTTGAGAGCATGTTGTGGCACACCCCTTGTTGGTCATCCAGGATTCTACAAGACATACAGGTAGGTGAGGGAATGTTTTTCATGGAAAGGGATAAAAAATGATGTATTGTAGCATGTTAGAGAATGTTTGGTGTGTCAACAAAACAAAACAAAACATGTTTTTCCAGCTGGTTTGTTGCAGCCCCTGCCCATTCCAAATCAGAAATGGGAGAGCATCTCCATGGATTTCATCACAGGGTTGCCTAAGGTGCAAGGTAAGGATTGTATCTATATGATGATTGGTAGGCTCACCAAATATGCTCATTTCCACGCCATTTCTTTTGAATACAAAGCTCCACAGGCTGTTGATTTGTTTTTTAGGGAGATTTTTAGACTTCATGGGATGCCAAAGAATATTGTAAGTGACAGGGACAACATGTTTCTCAGTTTGTTTTGGCAAGAGCTTTTTCGGTTGACAAACACATAATTAATTCTAAGCACCAACTATCATCCATAAACTGATGGGTAAATTAAAATTGTAAATAAATGGATTGAAAGCTACCTAAGGAACTATGTTACAGCCTACAGGGCAACAAACAACATGGATTAAGTGGCTGTGCCTAGGAGAGTTTCGCTACAATACTATACATCACATGTCCATAGGTATGACTCCCTTCAAGGCACTTTATTGTTATGATGCTACTTCATTCATGGATTTGATTCTTTCAGATAGTAGAGTTCCTGAGGCAAGGGTGTAGTGCAACAAAGTATGGACATTTTGAATGTCCTTAAGGATAATCTACAAGCTGCCCAGAATCAACAGAAGATGTATGCAGACAGACACGGGGTTGAGTGCAGTTTTCAGGTAGGAGACTTGGTCTTCTTGAGGTTGCAGTCCTACAAACAGTCTTCATTGAAGAAAAGTGGTGCAAAAAAGTTGAAACCATGCTTTCATGGTCTCTACAGGGTAATTGAGCGAGTTGGGGAAATAGATTATGAGCTTGGGCTACTAGAGGGTTGCAAGATTCATAATGTTTTTCATGTATCACGCCTCAAGAAGGCACCGGGATAGCAAGTCACTTCTTCAGGAGAGTTACCCCTGCTGGATGAAGAGGGGCAGTTGTTGTTGATTCCTGAGGAGATTCTGGATGTCAGGGAGAGGAGATTGAGCAGAGTGATCAGATAGTATCTGATCAGGTGGAGAGACTTGCCAGTAGAAGATGCTACTTGGGAAGGAGATGAGATTTTGCAGCACCCTAACTTGCAGTCGCTTGAGGACAAACAATCTTGGGAAGGGAGGACTATAATGCCCCTTTCCCAATTATCACTCCACAAGGACTAATAGCCTATTTAATTCTCATAGGCTATAGTCGATGCAAGATAATTAATTAATTTAATTATTTAATGTTGCCTCGCGAAAAAACAACATTTAAAGGTGATATCGAGTAATTAAATTAAAGGGTGTTATAAAGTGACTTTGGGGAAATATTAAAGAGATATATTATAAAGTCACTTTATAATTAATTATTGGAGCGGAAAAGGTAAAAAGGGTATAAAAGTGCAAATGAGAGTTCAATCTCATTATTCATGATTGTTTTCTCAAAATCGATTTGGAGAGCTCTCGTAGCTTTTTGGCTTTGGGGACTGAAACCTTTGAGCGATTGGGTTTGGTGGTGAAATTAATCCACCCTAGCTGATCAGGAAGGAAAGATCACACAAATCTCTCACTGGGATTCATTGTTGAAGAAGGGTGATTCATCAGTTTTGCAAATTGTGGGGCATTTTCAGCAGTTTGTGGGTATCTTGAGAGAGACCGTACCATTCTTGGCAGCTCGTGAGAGTTCTAAGAGGAGCTGTACCATTATTCTTAGCTCGTGGGGGGCATAAAGAAGGCCGTACCAGCTATTTACAACTCGTGGAGATCTCAACAAGGGGGTCCGTGATAGTTATTTGCAGCAGTGGGAATTTCAGAGGGGCTGTACCTCTTATCAACAGTTCGTGGGGCTGTGTGAGGGTCGTTTCATCTCTTATCAGCAGTCGCAGGGTTAAACAAGGGGCCGCTTCAGTACAGAACTAGCTGCCAATACTCACAGCTATTCTCCTTATTGAATTGTGCCATCTGTGTGCTGTTCTTGCTGCCTAAAAAGGGGCCGTTTCAATACATTTATTGCTGCACAAGTCTGGACACCTACAGGTCAGAAATAATAATAAATCAGTTAGCATTTGTTGAGATTTATTCCTGCTGTTATAGCCTGAAGATGATTGTTATCATTTGCAATTAAATGTAAACTCTGTTTTTTTTTTATGTTGAATGCAATGAAAATCCCTTTGTGTGTCAAGACTATTGTGGGTTTGTTGTGAAATTGTCTTCAAGAAGAGATCTGAGAATTTTAGTAAACACAAAATATATCAGCAGTTCGGAAGGGGATTTTACATCCGCTTGGCCTTTCCTCTCTCAGTTAAGGTAGTTCCTCCAATATTACATCCTCCAAAGTGTTGAAGTACCACTTCGGCCTTCTCTTATTTGTTCTGCTCACCGAATCAATGTTGCCTTCCCCTTGTTTTGGAGCATTTTCAGCCTTCTCAGCACTGTGCTTATCATGCACATCAACTCTTAATAATTGTCCTTCACCTTTCAACTCTGTGCCTTGCATCTTTGCTGAATTTTCAGCCTCAAAACAACTGCTATTATTATATTTCAGATCTTATTAGGCTGAAAAATATCAATACTTCATCTACAATGAGGTCTTTGTTGATAGTCACTTCGTTACTTGCCACATCTAACAATCTATAAGCCTTAGATTGGTCACTATATCGACAAACATTAACTTTCAACTCTTGGGATCTAGTTTTGTTCTCTTGTCCTCTGGAAATAAACACAAGCTACAAAATAATTCTTTTTCGAATCATTGACTTATGGCTCTCCCTTGAACCAAGCCTCTTTTGGTGAGACATCTTGCACTGCCTTTGTAGGACACCTGTTCAAGATTTACACTACAGTGTGTACTACTTAGTCCTATCCTTGTTTGGAACTTCCCTACATTCCAATGTGCATCTTATCGTCTCAATAACTGTTTGATTCCTTTTGTCCACAACTCCATTATATTGAGGAGTGTATGATGCAGACCACTATCTCTAACTGCCTTTCTTCTTTCTCCTATCCCCAGTGCCACATAACCATTCTTTCATTCCAAAAATGGAACTTAGGGTATAACCTTCTATCCATTTTGCTAGAAGGCACTTGTATTCACTTTGTACAAATCTGAATATGTGAACATAAGTTGTATTTTCTCAAAAAAAAGCAACAAAAGCTAGATTCAAATAAGATTGTGGGGTGACATGCACTTCATTTGCATCACCATAAATAACTCATCCTATTAGGAAGTGTTTGGTGTAGTTGGGCATGGATACAAAGTCCCTTATGGTAAATTGCACGAATGGATTCTTCAAAATGAAAAGAAGATTGAATGATTAGATTGGAGGAATTGAAAAAAATGCGGGAGAAGACTGACTGCACAATTTTGTTGGTTGGTTGGACAGATGGGAAGGGCACGACGTTATCAAATTTCTTAGTTTTTTGTCCTGGTTGACAATATTCAGTAAATTTGTTAATGCATATGTGAATGTTAAAGTTGCTACAAAGTTGAGGTAATTTGTTGGATGAGTTCATTGTGGGGATAAGTGTGGAGCGTGTTGTCCAGGGCATAATAGATAATGCAATATGTTGTCCAGATCATGACAAATTATGTGACTAATCATGTGAGAGATGACATAATGTTTTGTTTTACAGAAACGAGTAGTATATTTGTTTTAAAAAAGAAAAGTAGGCTACAACCGACCTGTATAGCCGCTTGAGTCAAAATTACAGTTGTGTTCTTCATCAGTTACATTCCACATTTCAAAAATAGAGTTGTTCTTCACAGCTGAGCTTATTCTACTCCGCTTACTAGTATATATCCTAACATACGAACAGAGCAACCAAGTGCATCTAAACATCACAGAAATTTATAAAGGAGAGGACCCTGGCCCATTACATGTTCCCAATATGCTGGAAATCCTATCAGAGAGTGAACCTGAGGGTAAGTAACCAGAAGATGATCAGTCAAATGCAAACGTAAATATTTCGAGTGGTGCCGTGAAAGCGAATGGCCGGTCAGGCGTAAATAATTCCAATCAGCCATGCACTAAGGGGATTATGGTGGGACTGCAATTCTTGAGTGCAATCCCTCTCCATCAATGACTAGAAGACCAGGGTCGTTTCCACAAGCTTCATTTGCTTTTCTATCTGCTTCTGTATTAAGTTGCCTGAAAACATGAAGGAACCTTAATGAGGGAATGCCTTTGCATTTAGTTCTGATTCGATTGCACATCCTGCTGAGCCAGGTATCGATGGGGGAGCTGTTCATGGCCAGATGCTTTATGATCAGCGAGGAATCTCCAATGATGGTGGCTTGTTGAATCTTCCTATCAAGGAGCAGATTGACTCTTTGCCATAGGGCATAGGACTTGGCTTGATTGTTTGTCGCAACCCCCAAACTCCAAGCGAAGTTACTTACACTGTTTCCTCCAGGGTTGAAGAGAACACTCCCCTGCACCTGCCTCCCCAAGGTTGCCCTTCGAAGCTCCATCAAAGAAGAGAGTATAGCAATTTTGGATTTTGACCCATTCTACAATCTGATCCTTATGCACTCACAACTTCCATTTTTCCTTGCTTCTTAAATTCCTAGCAGGCAGGAGAGGAGTTTTCATTATACCGGTTTCAAAGGGGGACATCCATAGTCTTTCTTCGACATCCGGAAGGAAGAAATTCTGCTTGTTGTTGCCCTTTAGATGGACAACCTCTGCTAGAAGACCCAAAATTTTAGCTGTGACTCTGGCAGGGGGGATTTTTTCATCCTTGAAAACTTTTTTGTTTCTTGCTAACCAGACTTTCCATAGGATAAAGTAGGGAGTCGCCTTCCAGACATGTTTTAACAGAGGTTTGTACTGAAAGGTGCCTGGATAAAACCGATGCCAAGAAATGAGGTCATTCCAGCTGTGGTAGCTGGGAGTCTGGTCACAAATAGGGTGAAGCGTATGTTGCCAAACTTCCTTGATGAATGGGCACTCCATAAAGAGGTGCTCAATAGTTTACTCCGAGCTCTTACATAGGAGGCAGATCGAGGGCCCTTGTATTCCTCTCTTTTTCAAATTTTCTGCTATGAGAATTTTCCCATGACAAAGCGTCCAAACAAAGCATTTGATCTTTGGAAGGGCTTCACTGCTCCAGATTGCTTTCCAAATGGCCGACCTGGATCTATTACTGTTTTGGGTTAAGATATAATGATAACCTTGCTTGACCGTATAGCTCCCAGCTTTCGGGCCCCATCCTAGTCTGTCAGGGAGTAAGGAGGAGAGAGGGGCAACTCCTTTTAAACAAGCTTGGAGATGAGACCAACATAATTCCAGGAGGGGAGGAAGGTTATAAATCTTCCAACCAACTCAAATTGTCTCGGATTGCCCTTCCCAAGTGGAAATGTCGGCCAAAGAAGAAAGCCTTGCCAGAATCATCTAGCGTCTGAGGGGATCAAGGTTCGAGATAGAGTTTAGAGGGTGCCTCCCCATTATCTTATCGTCCCATATGTTTATTTCCTTTCCATTCCCTGGTATCCAAGAAAGATGCGGTTGGATAAGATGGTTTGCTGCCTTGTAGACGTGCCATATTGGGGTGCCCGAGGTTTCTTGTGACAAAGAGTCAAGGGCCCATAGCTTGGGTGGTTGGAGGTATTTCCTGATTAGAACAACTTTCCACTAAGACTGATCACCTGAGACTAACCTCCAAAGAATCTTAGCTCCAAGCGCAACATTCATAAAAGCAAGATTTTTTATTCACAGACCTCCTTTTTCAAACGACTCGGTGACAGTAGCCCAATTGACTAGGTGGAATTTCTTTGTTGAAGTTTTGCTACCTTGCCATAGGAATTTCTTGAAGAAAATTCCGATTTGATGAACCACTCCAGTAGGGGCCGAGATAGTCGAGAAGAGATAGATGGGGAGGGAGGAGAGCACTGATTTGACAAGAACTGTCCTGCCTGCGAAATTGATCCATTGAGATCCCCATTGGGCCATCTTGGCTTTGATTTTATCTATCACATCTGCCCAGTCCAAAGCAGTGACATTTTTGAGAGCAATTGGGATTCCGAAGTACTTGAAAGATTGCTAATTTGGTTTGAAGGTGAACTCTAAAATGTCAGCCATAGCTTTGAGAAGATTGACAGGAGTGTTCCAACCTGTTAACCCCTAGATTTTCACCCTTGAAAATCTTGAGGGTTAAGAGCCAGTATGCAACATTTTGGTTGGCGTACTGAGATTTTCCCAAAGTTTAGCACTTATGTTGAGCAGGAGGTTGGTTCCCATATGAGGCAGGTACATGATCAATACATGGTTTCTTGGTTCAAAGTTAGAGTTGAGAGAGATATATACACATAACAGGGGTTGCTAAAATTTAGGAGACACGGTTTGAGTGGGTCAGTTGGCAGTTTGAGGCAGTTCTGAGCATACGGTATGAGTCCTTGCAGGATTCTAGGCCCGATGACACTTTTCCGGGCGATGTCCAAGAAATTTCTATTTTTAGCAGGTTTTGCTCTAGGCCCCAGATTCAGATTCTGAGAGCACAGTATTGATCCTTAAGACATCCAGAGTCTTTTGGACCTTTTCCGGGATGATGTGGCCCAATTTACTATTTTTAGCAAGTTGAGCATCCAGGCTCGCATGCCAGTTCTGATCACATATTTGGATCCCTTGCGAATAGACGAGATCAATGAGTATAAAGTCAAGGGTATTCAAACGAATTTCTATTTTTAGCAGTGTGGCGGTGGCCTCCCAGTCATCTTGGATGATGTGGAAAATTTCCTAAAATTTAGGAGCGGGGTCTATTTTTAGAAGTTTCTATATTTAGCAGGTTCAACCATCACCCATGCAGTGCCAAGTGGCACCCTCAAAGGTCAACATGTGGCAGCTCTACGAAATGATGTGGCATCCGCCTAAGCATAGGGCGCATATTCCCAAATATTCGAGCATGTGATAATTAGTTAATGATTGGAGAAGGGGTTGCATGAGTTTAGCCGTATAGTCATCCTCATGATGGAGTTAACTGAACTTCACTCATGTGTTGGCAGCTAATTATAGCCTTCACCTACCCCTTTACTCCAATTGACTTGGGTGCTTTTCTCACTCACTTCCACTCATACTCTCTTCTTCAATGCACCTTCACCTCTCTCATGCATGTGGACGTATGGCTAGTTAACTAGTAGCATGTCTCAGTTACTTGGACATGCAGTTATGTTTAGCCTCTCTCATGCATCTATGCGCCTCACCTACCCCCTCTCTCTCACTTAACTCGCCACTCAATCCATTCATGCGTTCCTAAACAAGTATGGCGCATTCCGTCACTCCTCTCCATGCATTCAAACTCACACTCACTTATCTCACTACTCCTCTCCCACATCCACTCAGACTTTGCTTTTTCCTTTTCACATGCTTCCATCATGCGCCTAGTTCCTATTCTTGGCCTCTCACGCGTCCTCTCTTCTTCCCTTGGGATGTGCGCCCTCACTAGCTATATATTGGATGCTTGCCATTGGTTATTTCGTCAGTGCTTGCAGTAGCAGTAGAGTGTCTCTCTCATTCTCTCCTCTCTTGTTCTCTAGTCTAGTCTAGTGGCTCCTATTTGAGCAAAGCAGTCATTGTACCGGTTGTAGGCTTGTCAAGTGTGGTGCAAATCAGCTCTCTTGTAAGCTTCATCAATAAAGAAGTGTGTGTTTGTCATCCAAACCTATTTTCTTGGCGGTATTATGGTAATTTCGTAATTTGATATCTCATTTTCCGAACTATTTATCATGGTTAATTTCGATCGTTTTGAATAGTTTTCATTTGCTTTTCAGTCTATTATCACTGTGCTAACTCTGTACGTTCCCTCCAAGCGTATAAGATCGATTTTCTCACTGTTTTGGACCGCTTTTACACGCTGTCCAAGACAAAACAGCTCGCTGATTTTTAGTTTAGAACGCATAAATTAGACCTTAGATCAGCCAACAAGGCACTTCATTGTGCCTAGGGACTCCCCCCAGAGGCTAGCAAGCATTGGCCCAAACGGAGAGGGGTTCGGTTAGTGACAATTTGGGGCCCTACTCTTTTAATTAGCCAAGTTTTTACTACTGTCCTAACAGGTTTATCAGCTCAGAATGGACGGTAGAAATTTGTGCTAACACAACCATACAAACAACTCTTGTTTTTATTGACTTGTCCCCCTGAGGTGAGGAGAAATCTATCCAAGATCCTTTTGAATCGAGAAGCGATGATGATGGAAGCTCCTCCCAAAAGGATATTGTCATTTGCAAATCGCGAGTGATTTATTTCCTTGACCTCTCTAACTATAGAGATTCCTCTAATGTGGCCGTTTTGTCTAGCTTGCTCTAACTTTCTGCTTAGTGAGTTTTCCATGATGATGTAGAGGAAGGGAGAGAGAGGACATCCCTGCCTTAACCATCTGTTGCTTATAAAGAAATTACTTGGTCTCCCATTTATGAGGGGTGTGATCCAGGGATTTCTAATGCAAGCTCTTATCAAGGAAACAAAATCATTAGCAAACCCAAATTTAATTAGAACAACGAAAAGGAAGGAGTGGCGTACCCTATCAAACACATTTGCCATATCCATTTTGACGAAGAATCCTTTCTCATTTCTACTTCTGCTAGAGTGAATTGCTTCTTGAACAAGGAGGATATTGTCAATGATGTTGTGGTTCTGAAGGAATCCACCCTGATTTTCTGAAATAATCTCGCTGAGGAGGGGTTTAATGCGATTGGCTAGAATCTTGGCGAGGATTTTGTAGGAGGCGTTACAGAGGGAGATGGGTCTGAAATGGGAGAGGAAGGGCGTGTTTCTTTGGGAATAAGGACTAGAAAGGTAGAATTCGCTCCCCCTATTTTAAGCTTGGAGAGAGCTGACATAATGTTAATGGAAAGACACCAGTGACCACATATTATTTTGGATTCCATGTACAACCCATTGCATTGATTTGATGCTAGAGGAGATTGGCAAAATTTATTTTGTTAAGGAGGTGATTGAGGAGGCTAAGAGCATTACTAAATTCATTTATAACCATGCCTCATAAGAATATTCACAGAAAGTAGAGCTGGTGTGTCCTATCATCATGTGATCATTGCTCTTCAATCCATACTCAATTGTGAGTTGGAGTTGAAGAAAATGTTTGGTTTTGTAGATAATCCATTTAGGAAAACACCAAAGGGGAAGGCTATTGCTTCACTTGTTTATGTTAAAATTTGATAGCTCGGAGGTACTTCTGCACTAATGTGCCTAGGCAGAAGTCCGAGCAAGTGTCTCTCTTAAGTTACCTCATAAAGTGAATTTATTAAGTGACTTTATAAAGTGAGTTTATAAAGTTAAGTTGAGGTTTTTATTATTTTAGGGAAAAAGTGACTTTATAATATTTGAGTGGCTTAAGTGACTTGAGTCATCTGAATGAGGGAAAATAAAGTCACATTCATTTCAGAAGACCAAGAGTCATGGAAAGTGAAAAGCCAAAGGTCACCCTAAATGAGTCATTAAAACTACCATTGAGGAAAGGTAGAAACACATTTTTCAAGGAGAGCTTGAATGAGAGCGTGAGAGAGACAAAGGGGCACGCATACTAAGGGCGAGAGAGGTTGAGCTGAAGAGGAAGAGAAGCACAGCAAGAGAAGGGGTGCACATTCTGAGAGGGAAAAAAGACACGCATCCCAATATTTGTGTAGCATTAAGTGCAAGTCCGTACAGAAGAAGAGTGGGTCCATACCATACGGATAGAGGGCCATACTGCTGTTTTTACTGCACAGAAATCAAGGCTGTTACAGCACAGATTCCAAGGCAGTTTTGTGGGCATTTATTGTTGGGGACAAGTCTGTGCAGAAGGAGTGTTTTTCAGCAGCAAATCTGGGCAGATTTATCAGAGTTTTGGAGCTGTACCTTGCTGTCAGAACTGGGCCGTACAGTCAGTACAGAGAGGGCACAGTTTTCTAGGCAGATCGAAAAAGATTTCAATGTGGATTTGGGTGTTGGGTTTGTGAGATAAGTGCTGTTTTTATTCTTTCTGTAAAGATTGCTGTAATCTCAGATTATTTCTCTGTGAAGCTCAATAAAGAAGAATCTCCTAGAATTATTTTCTTGTGGTTACTTCCAAGGGGCATAGCCCAGATTTTTATGTGCCAAATGTGGTGAATGTGTTGCTGTTCACTTATATTTCCGCTACTATATTTTCAGATTGCTTAGTCTCTTGTATTTCTGCTCATAGTTACAGTAAATGCATGAGGTTCCATTGCTTTATTGTTGAATAACTATAGGAATCTGAAATCTTGTGTTGGCTAAGTGTTTAAGATCAGTTTTCAGCATGGTATCAGAGCTGGAGCTTTGAGGTTCAGTAGACTGACACTTGACTTGCAGTGAGTGCATAGGGCCTTTTGCTTGGAAGAAGGAAAGGGAAGAGTTGAGTCTCGATTGAGAAGGTCATGGCTTCTGGCTTGAGGTTCGAAATAGAATGGATGGGGCAACGAACTTTAGTCCGTGGAAGGAGAGGATTGCACTGTTGTTGGAAGAACAGGAGTTGTGGGATATTGTGCACCATACCGCCACTGCACCTGTTGTCATTCCTACAGATCCTACTCAGTTGGTTGCATATAACAAGAAGAATGTTAAGGCCAAGAGGTTAACCTTGGATGCAGTCAAAGATCACCTCATTCCGCACATTTCAGGAAAGAAGAATGCCTATGCAATGTGGGTATCTTTGACCAAGCTATACCAAAGTTCGAATGAGAATCGAAAGATGGTATTGAGAGAGAAGCTGAGAAACATGAAGATGACCAAGACTGAAAAAGTGTCCTCATATCTCACCAGAATCATTCAAGTTCGTGATGAGCTTGGCGCAGTTGGAGAGGTTATAATAGATGGAGAATTGGCCAGTACAGCTCTGAATGGTTTTTCAGAGAAGTGGAACACCTTTGTTAAAGGTGTTGTCTCTAGAGAGCACAGTCCCAACTGGGAGAGATTGTGGTATGACTTCATACAGAAAGAGATTTGTGAGGAATCTCTTTGTAGTAGACAGTCAAAGGGTGAGGAGAATGAGGAGAATGTTTCCCTCTTTGCAAAGAAGAAGGACAAGAAGGCTATGGGAGGGGAGAAGTTTTCTCATGGCGGGAAGAAGGACATGAGTTAGGTGAGATGCTATGCATGTCATGAGTTGGGACATTATGCAGGCCAATGTTCGAACAAGAAGAAGAAGAAGCGGGAGCCAGAGGTGTCAACATCAACAGAGGTTGCTCAGTTCACGGAGAAGTTCGAGAGGGAGTTCTCTTTGAATACTGGTTTTGTGGGCAATGTTTGCTAAGCGTTCGAGGACATTGAGATGTGGTTTGTGGATAGTGGAACTTCTCGGCACATGACGAGGATGAGGTCAGTATTCCTTAGTCTTACAGAGATAGACTCAGATTGTACTGTGAATTGTGGAACGACCCACAACTTGTAGTTAAGGGGTTTGGAAGTGTTAGATTCCAGCTAGAGTTGGGAGGTCTTCTGGAGGTTGCCGAGGTGTTGTATATTCTAGAGATGACRTTTAACTTGCTCTCAGTGTCAACTTTGGATGAGAGTGGATTTGGAGTTGTCTTCTTAKGTGGACATGTGTTTTTATATCYAGTGGGAGCTACTGCAGACACAACAATGATGCTTGGTGTCGGGTATGAGAGACTGTACAGGTTGTTGGGACGACCTATGGTTGGATCCAACGGGTGGTTGGAGCCTGAGTCAGATAGTTACGGGGCTTCAGAGAGAGGACACTGGATTTATGGGTCTTCACATTAGAGATCAGCTAAGGTAGCAGTAGAGGCTTCCAGTTCAGTGGGAGCAAAGGCCTCTAGTTTAGAGGGAGCAACTACGACAACAAATGATATGATGGAGCTGGAGTCAGATTCTGGTGGAGGTTCCAGAAGTACCTCCCTCGCTAAGAGGGAGTGTTAAAGTTTGATAGCTCGGAGGTACTTCTGCACTAATGTGCCTAGGCAGAAGTCCGAGCAAATGTCTCTCTTAAGTTACCTCATAAAGTGAATTTATTAAGTGACTTTATAAAGTTGAGTTGAGGTTTTTATTATTTTAGGGAAAAAGTGACTTTATAATATTTGAGTGACTTAAGTGACTTAAGTCATCTCAATGAGGTAAAATAAAGTCACATTCATTTTAGAAGACCAAGAGTCATGGAAAGTGAAACTCCAGAGGTCACTCTAAATGAGTTATGAAAACTACCATTGAGGAAAGGTAGAAACACATTTTTCAAGGAGAGCTTGAATGAGAGCGTGAGAGAGACAAAGGGGCACGCATACTAAGGGAGAGAGGTTGAGCTGAAGAGTAAGAGAAGGACAGCAAGAGAAGGGGCACACATTCCTAGAGGGAAAGAAGGGACACATCTCAAGATTGGTGCAACATTAAGTGCAAGTCCGTACAGCAGAAGAGTGGGTCTGTACCATACAGATAGAGGGCCGTACTGCTGTTTTTACTGCACAGAAATCAAGGCTGTTACAGCACAGATTTCGAGGCAGTTTTGTGGGCATTTATTGTTGGAGACAAGTCTGTGCAGAAGAAGTGGTTTTCAGCAGCAAATCTGGGCACATTTATCAGAGTTTTGGAGCTGTACTTTGCTGTCAGAATTGGGCCGTACAGTCAGTACAGAGAGGGCACAGTTTTCTAGGCAGATTGACACAGATTTCAATGGGGATTTGGGTGCTGGGTTTGTGAGATAAGTGCTATTTTTATTCTCTGTAAAGATTGTTGTAATCTCAGATTATTTCTCTGTGAAGCTCAATAAAGAAGACTCTCCTAGAATTATTTTCCTGTGGTTACTTCCAAGGGGCATAGCCCAGATTTTTATGTGCCAAAAGTGGTGAATGTGCCGCTGTTCATTTATATTTCCGCTGCTATATTTTCAGATTGCTTAGTCTTTTGTATTTCTGCTCATAGTTACAGTAAATGCATGAGGTTCCATTGCTTTATTGTTGAATAACTATAGGAAGCTGAAATCTTGTGTTGGCTAAGTGTTTAAGAACAGTTTTCAATAGTTTATAGAGATCCTTTTCGGATTTAGTACAAGAGGTTTTTATAGAGAGTGAACCTTTGGTAATGGTTCTTTGATTGGTTGATGGTGACAAGCCCATAATGAGCCTACTTGTATGAGGCCATGGATAGGGCCAAGGAAGCTATCTGAGCATTTTATGAGGGATTGCGTGAGGAAGGATAGGTTAGGTATATTATAATGTGACAAGGGCCTTCCTCAACCCAATGATTTCTTACTTTTGTGGGTATGTTGGCCCATAGTACATACGGGTTAAATTATGTTAGTTTTTCTATTGGTCTGAGCCATTCCATTAACCATCAATTTTTGTCATTTCCTATTTGTAGCATTTTTATTTATGGACTAGAGTTCACTAGTTGACTAGTGATTAGTCCTTAGTGAGTTATTTGCATTTAAATAATGAGTTGAGTGCTTAACATGTCTTGGCATGTGTTCGCCGCATAGAGGAGTCTACTTGGCATGGGTTGGCCACATAGAGAAGTGTGTTTGGCATGTGTTTGACACATAGAAGAGTGTACTTGGTATGTGTTGGTGTGTGTTTGCCACATAGAGTGTGCTTGGCATGTGTTCACCACATAGAGGAGTTTGCTTAATGTGTGGCCACCATATGGAGGAGTGTGCTTGGTGTGGGTTGGCATGTGTCTACCTACCTATTCTTGGCACATGTGGGGCGCATTGCTTGAGGAGTGACATAGAGGAGTGTGCTTGGTGTGTGGCTACCACATGGAGTAATGTGCTTGGTGTGTGTTGGCATTAGTGTTATCAGAACCAACCCAGTCTGGCAAAACTGGTCGGCTGGACTGGCCTTTAGGGCAAAAACGGTTGGACCGGTGGTACTGAACCATTTTTGGCCGGTTCTGGCCAGTTCCGTACCGGTGCAAAAACACGGAACCGACCGGTTCTGCACAACACCCGTACGATGCACTTAAAGTGGAAGATTTTCATTTTTTTTAAGGAAAAAAAAATTCTGCCAATTTCTGTACATTATGTAGAGTTTTAGAAACTAGAAGCCGTGTTTTCAATTTAGAAACATCCAAAAGCTCCTCAAAAGCAAAAGAAATGATCGAAACATGGTCTTAAAATGAGCAACAGGTTTCAAAACCAATTTTGCAGTGGTTGACAGATTGTATCTTCTTGGGTCTCTCTCAGTTGTCCACGTGTGGTTTGTCCCCATGAGTTTCACTTTATATTATATTTATCAATTTTTTGATTTGTACATGCACTTCCCCCACATGTAAACTCGAACATTTATTTTCCATGCCTTGTAAGATTTTCTAAAATGCTTTTCTATACTTCTAGTTCCGCCTTCGAACACTGCAAGCAACTTCCAATATTCTCCTTGTGGAGACTCGAGAGTGAATCCCCCAAGGTTACAAGTTTGGAAAAAAAAATGAGACAGAGATAAACAAGAAATAATATGCGTTCAAATGACTCGAATAAGAGAAGGGAAGAGCAATCACAAAATCATTCACACTAACACAAAAATTATCATTAAGCTTTTATTCTAACATGCACCCTATTTACCCTGATATGTGCATGTGATCAAAAGAGATGGAGGTATGAATAGCATACACTAATATGCCTCCACTCCATTAAAGATGGGGACCTCATTACACACATGTTAACTAAAAAATCAATCAAACTATCACAGAAACTGCAGTATTGCACTCGGTGCTATTTTGGTTATATGCACTCTTATTTGTTATATAAATGAGAATCATTGCATATTTGTGTATAAATGGTTTGGATTCATATTGATGCACATGAATATATATGTTTTTATTTATTTTAAATTTGAATATTTTTATGTAGTTCTTGGTCGACCATTTTTTTTTCTGGTCCGGTCCGGTTTTGCATTTTTGGGGTCGACTGGTCCGATCCGGTTTCTGGTTCTGATAACATTGGTTGGCATGTGTCTACTTATTCTTGGAACACATGTGGCACATTACTTGGGGAGTTACACTTTTCTATTCTTAGACATGTTTGCATGCATGGACCCCTCTCTTATTCTATACAAAGAGATAGAGGGTGCATTAGCAAAAAAATAGTCATTATAATTATTCTTTCAGTGTTAATAAGAAGTTGTGTTTGCTGCTACAAATTTCTAGCTTGCTGGTTTTAAATTGTAGATTTCTTATTTCTCAGATGATAGATCTACACTTTGTCATTTGTTGAATTAATTTGAAAATTTGTCATGTAGTGTCTACACTCCTGATCTATACTCCTATGCTTCTAATTTTCGAAAATTTGAAGTTTTTGATTGATGTTTTGTAACTTTCAGTTTCTGCTGTAGGGTAAAATCTTCGAGTGTAGATCTGCTATCATGAATTTGAAATTTGAAATTCTTCCATCTATTGAATGGAGAAGGCAACTACCTGTGAGGGGGAGTTGACAATAGAGAATTTTAGCATGTGTGATGCCCAACAAGCTCTAGTGATTGGAGCGATCCATGCCTGGGATAGGCACAGGATTTTGTGAGNTATCATGAATTTGAAATTTAACATGGTGTCAGAGTTGTAATGTTGAAATTCTTCCATCTATTGAATGGAGAAGGCAACTACCTGTGAGGGGGAGTTGACAATAGAGAATTTTAGCATGTGTGATGCCCAACAAGCTCTAGTGATTGGAGCGATCCATGCCTGGGATAGGCACAGGATTTTGTGAGAGATTGAACTACTTTTTATCTCTGTGAAGGGTGAATTGATCCAGTGAAACGTTGCTGATTTTGGCTTAACTGTTTTTTGTTTGAGGTGTGATCCAAGGTACTGTAGGAATGGAAAACTTCGGAATATCAGGTCTTAGAGAATGTGACGGATTAGAAGGAGCCTCTAATTTCACCCCTTGGAAGTGCAGGTTGTAGATGCTTATTGAGGAGATTGATTGTTGGGGCATAGTTCCTACCAATCCTCAACAATTATCTTAGTATGAGAAGAGGGTTGCTAAGGCAAAGATGATTCTTTTGAATTTTGTGAAGGACAACCTGATTCCTCACATTGCAGGGAAATTGACAAAGGAAATGTTTGATGTGTTGACAACTTTGTATCAAAGTATCAATATTCCATGCAAGATGCTCTTGAAGAACAAGCTTCACCCAAATATGCATGAGTAATTTGGACACCTTGGTGAGTTACCTTATGAAGATCACCAAGCTCAGAGATTATCTCATTTCTATTGATATGGAGATCAAAGATGAGGAATTAGTGCCTACTGCACTAAATGGTTTCTCTCTTGTTTGGAAGCCTTTGTTCATGGTGTGTGCGTGCTCGAAAAAACTTCCCAGCTTATGAGAAACTTTGAGACATCTTTGTCCAAGAAGCAACAAGGTGGGAAACAATGTCAACTCGAAGAGAATGCTAGTTTTTGGTTGCTTTGAGTTGTTCTCCTAGGAAGAGAGCATGTGAGTGTTGAAGGGAATTCCTTGCAAGATGGTTGTGCCATGTGGGAGAGATTTCCTTACATTGTTATGACAGAGTCCTTACGCTTATGATCCCTTGGCATCTTCTAGTTTTGGTTAGTGTAAGGTTATGATAGATTCTATGATAATTATGACATATTCCTCTTATGCATTATGATACATTTACGATGCGAGTTACACATCCTAAGTAGGGCACATCCCTTGAGGAGAGAATCCTTGTTACATGTCGCAAATGATTCCTTTCAGGAAGGATATTATTAGCCATTACTTTTGTTACATGTCGCAAATTATTCCTTTCATGAAGGATACTATTAGCCATTACTTTTGTTAAGTTTGACTTAGTAAGGAGGGCACACTAGTTAGGCTTATATGCAGTGAGCTTGAGTAGAGTGATTCTACCAAGAGAGTGCTTAAGGCTTGTGAGAAGCCATTGTAGTCCCTTGAGGACATTATTGTAACTTTTCTTTTGTGTGAATGAGAAGGTGGTTGCTGTTACAAACTTTTGTTTGTTGTTCACTATATTCATGTTGCTAATTTATTAGGTCTAGTCTCTATTTGTTTGCAGGGTTGATCTCATCTTCTAATATGCAATGTCTACACCTCTTGAGCTTTCCATTCAACAATTGTTTTTATCCAGATATGAAATTTTGATTAGTGTTTCCAGTGTTTTTGTTTTAGCGGTAGGTTAATTCGAAGAGTGCATATTTGTGTATCACGTGGATGTAAAATTACAACATGGTATTAAAGTTGTGCATTTGAGATTCTCTAGATTTGTGTAAGGAATGCATTGTTGCTTGTGAGAGGGTGTCGTTGGAGGATTTTTGTGGGTGTGATGTTGAGAAGACTCCCGAGATTTGAGTGATCCATGCTTGTGAGAGACACCATGACCAATGAGAGGTTGTGGATGAGATGCTTATGTAGCTCCAGTGATTGGAGTCGATCTGTTGCTTGAAATAGGCATAGTGAACCTGTGATAGGCTGATCTGTTTGTAGGATGACTACTCTTGGTCTTAGAGATGTGACCACTTAGAGGGTGCTTCCAACATTGCATCTTGGAAGTGTCGACTGTAGATGCTGTTTGAGGAGATGGATCTTTGAGAGATTGTAGAATGGACTATTGTTGCTCTGGCTGATGCTACTTTGTTGGCCACACATAAGAAGAGTGTTGCTAAAGATCCTTATGGATTTGATGAAGGACCATTTGATCCCTCACATTGCGGGGATCTCAACTGATGAGATGTATGGAGCATTGATCACTCTTTATTAGAGTGGGAACGTGTCTTGGAAATTGCTTTTGAAGAAACAACTCACTCATACACACGAGTGACATAGACACAGTCTCTAGTTAATGTTGAGAATGATGAGAAATTGGGATGAATGTTGAATGATGAATGTTGAGAATGATGAGTTGGTGCCCATAGCAATGAATGGATTCTTCGAGACCTACAAATCCTTTGTGAGGAGTGTCTGTGGCTGTGAGTAGATGCCTACTTTTGGGAAACTCTTGGATGCCTTCATCCAAGAAGAGACAAGGAGAGCAACAATCGTCGCCAAAAACAATGAGATCTTGAACCAAGCCCTCATTAGTGAAGTGAGGAAAGTAGGAAAGAAGGGAGGAACCAAGAAGGGTCACAAGGAACATTCATGTTCATTAGAGCATGGGAAGAAAGACTCAAGTCATTTGAATTGTTTCAAGTGCCACAAGATGGGCCACTATGCATCTGAATGTCCCGAGAAGAAGGCAAAGAACACACAATATAAGTAATTTGTAGGAGTGCAAAATATTTTGGAGTGGATGAGTTAGCATCCAAGCCAGAGATGACCTTCTCCACTGTGTCGTGCCTTTCCACTAACACCATCTCTGGTGTAGGGTGGTGTGTGGACAGTGGAGCATCTAGACACATGGTAATCAACAAGAAGGTTTTCAACATACATAAAAGAGCAAGAATTTGACATACAAGTGGAGTTAGGCAATGATGCCACATATCCAATTACCGGAAGGGGATTTGTTTCTTTTCACATGCCATTAGGTGATGTTCTCGAGTCAAATGATGTTTTATATGTTCTTTGTTTAACTAAGAATATTCTTTTAGTTTAAGCCATGATAGGTTTTAAGTGTGTGGTTGAGTTTGATGATAAAAGGGTGTTATGTGGATAGTGGAGCATCTAGACACATGGTAATCAACAAGAAGGTTTTCAACATACATAAAAGAGCAAGAATTTGACATACAAGTGGAGTTAGGCAATGATGCCACATATCCAATTACCGGAAGGGGATTTGTTTCTTTTCACATGCCATTAGGTGATGTTCTCGAGTCAAATGATGTTTTATATGTTCTTTGTTTAACTAAGAATATTCTTTTAGTTTAAGCCATGATAGGTTTTAAGTGTGTGGTTGAGTTTGATGATAAACAAGTCATCATAACAGATTACAACCAGGAGGATGGTTGAGTCTTGGCCAAAGGTGCATGAGACGGTGGCTTATATAGGTTGCTTGCAAAACCGATGGAACATGGTGCTTTAGTGCATCATTTTGACATGCTGGGAGAGATTTGGCACAAGAGATTTGGTCACTTGCATTATGGAGCACTGTCACTCTTGAAGGACATAGTGCGAGGATTATTGGATTTCAAGATCCAAAAGCCATGATTGTGCAAGAGTTGTGCACTTGCAAGCATATAAAGTCAGTGTTTCCAATCACTGAGCATAGATCAAGAGAGATTCTTGATCTGATTCATTTAGATGTATGTGGATTTATGCCATCAACTTCTTTGGCAGGGAACATTTATTATGTTTCATGCAATGATGATTCCTCTTGCAAGACCTAGAATTACTTTATGAAGACCAAGGATGAAGTCTTCAGTATGTTTCAAGAATTTTAAAGCTCTTTTGGAGAATTGAACTGCAGCCCTTGGTCGCTCCTATGGCGCCAAATCTAAAATTATCTGCTGATTTAGATTTCAATTTGGTATATCGATCTTTGTATAGGTAATTATTTAGTTCCCTTATGTATCTTGTGAATACTAGGGCTGATATTTGTTTGCATCAAATAATTTGAGCTAGTTCATGGTTGAACTCAAGAAGATTCATTGGAAAACTGCCAAACATGTGGTCAGATATCTGAAGGGCACAATTCATTANTAGTTCCCTTATGTATCTTGTGAATACTAGGGCTGATATTTGTTTGCATCAAATAATTTGAGCTAGTTCATGGTTGAACTCAAGAAGATTCATTGGAAAACTGCCAAACATGTGGTCAGATATCTGAAGGGCACAATTCATTATGGCATGAGGTATGGAAGAAGTAGAGTTGTTGTGACATCGTTTTGTAGACTCGGATTGGGCAGGAAGCAAGCACAAGGAAGAGGAGTACTTTTGGTTACTGCATCAACTTCAAATCATGCATGATTTCTTGGTTCATTAGAATGCAAGTAACAATTGCATTTAGTGCAGTTGAAACATAATATATTGAAGTGTCATTGACATGTTGTGAGGCCATTTGTCTTCACAACATGATCGCCTAGTGTACTGATTAGACATTGGAGCCCATTATTGTGTACTATGATAGTTAGAGTTGCATCAGGTTCTCTGAGAATCTAGTGTTTCATGATTGCTCCAAGCACATTGATATTCGGTACCATTTCTTGAGAGATAGAGTAAATATGGTAGCTATTGTTCTTGATTAAGTTCTGATTGATTTGCAGGTTGTCGAGATTCTAATAAAACCCCTTGCAAAGAGGATGTTCGAGATTTTGAGAGAGAAGCCCGACTTGGTGGAGAACACCTTCCTTGCAAAGAGGAAGTTCGAGAGTTTTGAGAGAGATGCTCGGCTTGGTGGAGAACACCTTCCTTGCAAAGAGGAAGTTCGAGAGTTTTGAGAGAGATGCTCGGCTTGGTGGAGAACACCTTCCTTGCAAAGAGGGAGTGTTAGTTTTTGGTTGCTTCGAGTTGTTCTCCTAGGAAGAGGGCACATGAGTGTTGAAGAGGGTTTCTTGTAGGAAGGGTGTGTCACACGGGAGAGATTCCCTTGCACTCCTATGATAGATTCCTTACACTTATGACACTTGGTATCTTCTATTTTTGGTCAATGCAAGGCTAGGACAGATTCTATGATAGTATCAATGGATTCCTCTTATACATTATGACACATGTATGATGGGAGTTACACATGCTAAGTAAGGTGCATCCCTTGATGAGTGATTCCTTGTTACCTTGGGCAGATGATTGGAGAGATTCCTTGCTACATGTGGTGGATGCTTCCTTTGATCAAACACATATTCATCAAACATACATGCAACTCAAATAATTCATCACAATTCCTTATGAAACACTGTCGGATTATATCAATTGCAAGTAATTTATTAATAAAGTGTAATGGCTACAAAAATTGATAGTTTAGCACATATTTTAGCTCGAGGGTGGAAAGATTTAAAGTTTCAGTAGATAAAAGGTCATTGAAAGATGAGCGAAACAGGTCAATTTCAAGGCTCATCACAACCCACAACAGAATGGGGTTGCGGATTGAAGAGTAGATTCATCTTTGAGACAATAAAGGCCATGATTTATGACATGGACATGCCCACATGTCCTAGGGCAGAAGCATGCAATGTTGTTGTCTACATTTTGAATCAATGTCCACAGAAGATTATGAAGGAAAAAACATGAGAGGAGGCTTTTACTTGTGAGAAGACACATGCATATCATTTTTGTGTATTTGGTTGTCAAGTTTATATTCACGTTCTTATGAGAAATGGACTAAGTTTGAGCCCTCTAGTGTCAAGGTGATCTTTGTTGGATACGTTGAGACTTCCAAAGGGCATTGGATCTACATTCCAGTGTAGCTGAAGAAGGCAAAAAACTTGCCACTCCAGATCTAGATCTAAAATTAAAAGAGAAATCAAATGCAGATGTGCACGATTTCAACCAAGGAAAAGAGGTCTTACTACCTAGTAGTTCAGCTAGAAAACCGAGATGGCTTACTTAGAGATTGTAGGATGCGTAGGAACAAGTTGGAGCACCTAAATCTACATTTTGTGTGACTCATCCACCTAAGAAGTTTCCTACTTATGTTGCATTAATGACTTCTATTCTTGAGACAAATCCTTCTAGCTTTGAGCAAGGTACTACAGAGCAGGACAAAGTAGGTATGGCATGATGCCATGATAGAGGAGTATAACTCCATCCTCAGGAATGATGTTTGGGAGATGGTTCCAAGGCCTAATGGGAAACCAATGATTGATTTTAGATGGCTTTACAAGATCAATCATGCAGTTGATGGGAGCATTGAAAAGTGCAAGGTTAGGTTTGTTTCCAGAGGATTCCCTCAAAAAGAGGGAGTTGACTATGATGAGACTTTTGCTCTAGTTGCTAGGTATACCTACTAGGTTTATCATATCTTTAGCTTGTTGCTTTGGTTGGTCTTTATATTAGATGGATATATAAATCAAGGTTTTGAGATCCATGGGAAAGAAACCCATGTTGTAGTTTGAAGAAAGCAGTTTATGGGCTGAAGTTGGCACCACTAGCATTGTACTCCATGATTGATGAGTATTTATTGAAATTGATCTTTTCCAAGAATTAAATAGACTCTAATCTTTATTTTTTATTTACTGAATCTGATCTGCTTGTCTTGGTCCTACATGTAAATGACCTTATCTTTACATGAAATTATGATCAACTCATTTTGTGTTGTAGGAAGAAATTGGCTAATGAGTTTGACATGAAGGACATTGGTCTACAACACTATTTTTTTGTGACTAGAGGTTTGGCAAGTTCTAGGTCAAGTCTTTCTTGGACAAGGGAACTTGGAAGTATATTGTGGAGATCAAATAGATTTCAAATGTAGGACAATAAACCCATGTCTACCCTTATGGTTCCAAATATGAAGTTAACTTGTGATGAGGATTCATATTTGTTAGAATATGATGGATGTGCTCGTTTTACCATAGACAATATCACTATTGTCACCCAACCATTGGCCGAAGCCACCCTCTGAGCACCTTAACCTTGACAGAGAATCACTTCGGAAGAAAACCCTAGACTAGATAGCCAAACAAAGGGTAGCGCACCTTTCTCCAAGGATAGCGCACCAAACAAGAGCTGATCAGATAGTTCAAACCATAACCAAGAGATAGTCCAAGCCAAAACGTAATCTGCTAGCTGCAATGGCAACTCTCCTCCAAACTTGCGCACAAACTGGCTAACTGCAGTGCGCACAAGTGAGCTCTGCAGTTCTGAGAATGCCTGCCAGAATGAAGACTGGCCTCCTGTATTTATAGTATTTTTGGCAGACTACCTGGGCCGACTTCTTATTCTGGGTACTAATTCTCTAGTATATAATATTTCTTCTGGCTGACTTCTTCTCTTGGAGGCTAATAACCTAATACAAATTATCCTCTTGAGCCGACTTGTCTTCTAGGGTTATTAGCCATCTCATTAGGGTTTCTTCTTGCTTCTCGGAATATTCTATTCTCGTCAGGTTTACATGTGGAGGTA
>SNQJ01S0023079.1:79820-93331 GCA_010110895.2 Picea sitchensis
AAACCCTAGACTAGATAGCCAAACAAAGGGTAGTGCACCTTTCTCCAAGGATAGCGCACCAAACAAGAGCTGATTAGATAGTCCAAACCATAACCAAGAGATAGTCCAAGCCAAAACGTAATCTGCTAGTTGCAACAACTGCAATGGCAACTCTCCTCCAAACTTGCGCACAAATTGGCTAACTGCAGTGCGCACAAGTGAGCTCTGCAGTTCTGAGAATGCCTGCCAGAATGAAGACCGACCTCCTGTATTTATAGTATTTCTGGCAGACTGCCTGGGCTGACTTCTTATTCTGGGTACTAATTCTTTAGCATATAATATTTCTTCTGGCTGACTTCTTCTCTTGGAGGCTAATAACCTAATACAAATTATCCTCTTGAGCCGACTTGTCTTCTAGGGTTATTAGCCATCTCATTAGGGTTTCTTTTTGCTTCCCAGAATATTCTATTCTCGTCAGGTTTACACGTGGAGGTAAATACCTCTCGTAGCTACCATAATATCAACAATATTTGGTTGATCCTACTCTATACAAGCAGTTGATTGTGCATCTTATATACCTTGTGAATACTAGGCTAGAGATATGCTATGTAGTTAATATACTGAGTCAGGTGATGGTTGAACCTCAACAACGTTATTGGAAAGTTGGTAAGCATGTTCTTAGATACTTGAAGGGCACGATTCATTATGGCATGCGATATTTAGGAGATAGTGAGTTGTTACTCCATGGATTTGTTGATTTAGATTAGGCAAGAGATGCATGCACACAAAATAGCACTTTCAACTATAGTTTCAATTTGGGAACAAGGATGATTTCTTTGCTCAATAGGAAGTAGGCATTAGTTGCACTCAATTCATTGGCAACAGAGTATATGGTAGCTTCTTCAACTAGACGTGAAGCTATCTAGCTTCGCAAGGGTAGCAAATTTCATTGATGAGACACTTGCGCCTATTGTGATTATTACAGTTGCATCAAGCTCTTTGAGAATCCAGTTTTCCATGATCACTTTGAGCACATTGATATCCGATATCTATTCTTGAGAGACAAAGTTCAAAAGGGAGAAGTGGTTCTAGATTAAATTCCAACAGATTCATAGGTGGTTGACATTTTGACGAAGCCCCTGACAAAGGGGAAGTTGGAGATGTTGAGAGAGGAGCTTGGTTTAGTGTAGAACAAGTTCCTCACAATGAGGGAGTGTTAGTTTTTCCTTTGCTTTGAGCTTGCTCTCTATTAACCATACTTTTGTTTATTATTCTCTTCAGTCCTTCTCTTTCTGCAATTATATATTTACCTTAATTCTCTCATTTTAAGAGTTTCATTTTAGACAAATTGTCTTTTAGTTTTTAAGTAATTTTAATCTTTTCTTCTTTATATATATGTTATTCCTTCTTCCTCAACAACACTTATTATTTGACCTCTTGATGCCTTGTTGATGAGTGTTGAGTTCATTTGAAATGTGTAGGTGAAAAAATTGGATACACAGTAATAAACCAGAAGATGTTGATGACAATATGATGATTAGCTTGTTGGTCCTCCACTGCGACATAGATTCTTGGTGCATGTGTTACGTCTTCTACATTTGTTGCTCATTGTAGTTTGTTGAGGACCTCAACTTTGTCTCTCTTTTGTGGGCAGTCCCTATTAGTTTTTGTAGCTCGGAAGTACTTCTGCATTGGCGGTGCCCGGCATGCAAAAGTGACCGACCAAATGTCTCTCTAGTGACTTGACTTTATAAAGTGATTTTATAAAGTTAAGTGGGTCTTTTATTATTTAATGAGTAAAAGCGACTTTATAAAGTTTGGGTCACTTAAGTGATTTAAGTGAACTCAATGTGAGAATAAGTCACACCTGTTGATCTTGTGGGGTAAGATTGAATCTCAGCCATTGAGATCTAGGGTTAGGGAAGTTACTCATTAATGAGAAAATAAAAGCAACATTTGAGAGAGATGGGGCATACTTTTTAAGAGATATTGAGAGAAAGAGCTGAAAGAAAGAAGAGAAGGAGCAACAAAGAGGATTGGCGCAAATCTTAAGGGGAGGGGGCACACATCCCAAGAAAGTTACAACCATTAAAGGACATTCTGTACAGTACGGATTTTAGAGCAGGCCATATAATGCATTTAATGCTGGTTTTACATGAGAGGAAATGCACAGAAATCAAGGCAGTCAAGTCCGTACAACAAAAAAGTACAGGGCCATAAATTAGATTTCGGGTACAGAAATCAAGGGACTTTGGTACAGAAATCAAGGTTAAATGTTGGCACATATTTCAAGATAAGTACTGCTATAATTAATGCGGAAAAGATTGTTGTTCTAAACTCAACAATATTTTTTGTGAGCTTGATAAAAGAATCTCTCTTGGGTTGGTTTTCCCTTCAGGGTTTTTCTAGGGGCATTGCCTGAACATCTTGTGTCAAATGTGTACTTGAATGCTTGTGTACTGTTCATTTATTTTCCGCTGTAAAGTTCTTAGTCATTTGTGTTTCTGCTCATAAAATACAATTGGACGTGTTGGGTTTAAATGCATTATTAGTGAAGTTTTATTGGAGACATAAATCCGAGTTTGGCTAAGTGTTTGACGAAATTCCTACAAGAGTTAGACTATTTTGTAGGTGAAATTTCTACATGGTATCAGAGCTTGGGCTCTGAGGTTTAGTGGACAAGATTTTGGCACTTGGATAATAATGACTTGCAGGGGTTCTTGCTAGGAAGAAAGAAGGGGAAAAGATTTTTTGTCAGTTGGACAAGGATGGCTTCCAATATCAGGTATGAGGATAGGTTGGAGGGGATATCCAACTATCTGCAATGGAATTTTGTGAGTACCATAGTGATAGTGCCTTCATTAGATCCCATTGCTTTAGACCTCCATGAAGTGAAGGAAGCAAGGACACAGAGGATACTCCTAGATGGGGTAAAAGATCACATGATCCCACATTTGACTTAGAAGACAACCAAGGAGATGTGGGATGCATTGAAAAACTTGTAGGAGAACAAGAACAAGATCAAGAAGATGGCCCTAAGGGACAAGCTCCACAACACTAGGATGGCCAAGGGAGAGAGTATGGCCTCATATATCAACCAGATAAGGCAGGTGAAGGGTGAGTTGAGCGCTGTTGGTGTGGAATAATTTTACACAGGAGGAGATCTAAGAGGGATCTCAGAGTAGAGATCAGGAGAAGGCAGAGGGTGGTGCACACAAGGAGAATGTTGCTCTTGTGGGAAAGAGCAAAGGTAAGAAGAAGGACACGAGCAAAGTGAAATGCTTTGCATGTCTTAAGACTGGCCACTACACTAGTCAATGTTCGAACAAAAAGAAGAGCAAGAAGGATCCAAAGGTATCAACATCAACTGAGGTTGATGAGTTTGCTGAGAAGTTTGAGAAAGAATTTTCTTTGATGACTTGTCTTTCAGGCAGTGATTGTTTAGTGTGTGAGGACATTGAAGCTTGGTTTGTGGACAGTGGTGCATCTCTGCATATGACGGGAATGAGGTTGGTGTTCCTTAGTTTTTCAGAGATAGACTCAGACTGCTATGTGGGTTGTGGGGCTAGCACCAGACATGCAATGAAGGGGGTTGGATGTGTGAGATTCTAGTTAGAGTCAGGAGGATTTTTGGAGGTGACCGAGGTGTTGTTTGTTCCAGAGATGCTAGTAAATTTGCTCTTAGTGTCAACTTTGAGGGTGAGGGATGTGGAGTTGTGTTCTTTCGTGGACAGGTGTTCCTATATCCAGAGGGAGCTACATCAGACACAACAATATTGCTTGGGATCAAGTATGAGAGGTTATACAGGTTGCTGGGACAACCTGTGGTTGGATCTAGTGGATTCTTGGATTTAGAGTCAGTGTCAGTATCAGAGGTTGGTAGTTGTGAGGCTTCTTTCAGTACAGTCAGGAGACTTAACTGGTATGAGATGACACAGTTGGATGCGCAGGAGAGTGAGGAGATGTGTCTTGGATGGACATGTCTCCAGATTAGAGTTCAACATAGGTAGTAGTAGGGGCTTCAAGTTTAGAGGGAGCAAAGGCTTCTAGTTCAGAGCAACTACAACAACAGATGAGATGATGGGGTTGGAGACAGATCCAGGTGGAGGTTCCAGAAGTACCTCCAAAGCTAAGAGGGAGTGTTAGTTTTTGTAGCTCGAAAGTACTTCTGCATTGGCGGTGCCCAACATGCAGAAGTGACCGAGCAAATGTTTCTCTCTAGTGACCTGACTTTATAAAGTGATTTTATAAAGTTAAGTGGGGTCTTTTATTATTTAATGAGTAAAAGTGACTTTATAAAGTTTGGGTCACTTAAGTGATTTAAGTGAACTCAATGTGAGAATAAGTCACGTCTGTTGATCTTGTGGGGCAAGATTGAATCTCAACCATTGAGATCTAGGGTTAGGGAAGTTACTTATCAATGAGTAAATAAAAGGAGCATTTGAGAGAGATGGGGCGTACTTCTCAAGAGAGATTGAGAGAAAGAGCTGAAAGAAAGAAGAGAAGGAGCAACAAAGAGGATTGGCGCAAATCCCAAGGAGAGGGGGCACACATCCCAAGAAAGCTACAACCATTAAAGGACATTGTATACAGTACATATTTTATAGTAGGTCATACAGTGCATTTAATGCTGGCCATATAGTAGAGGAAATGCATAGAAATCGAGGCATTTAATGCTATAGTAAAACCGTACAACACCGTACAAAAAGGTACAAGAAGTCTGCACAAAAATTGAGACAGTCAAGTATGTATAGCCGTACAACAGATTTCGGGCACAGAAACCAAGGGTCTTTGGCACAAAAATCGAGGTGAAATGTTGGCACAAATTTAAAGATAAGTACTGTTGTAATTAATGATGAAAATATTGTTGTTGTAAACTCATAATTTTTTTTCTGTGAGCTCAATAAAAGAATCTCTCTTGGCCTAGTTTTCCCTTCAAGGTTTTTCCAGGGGCATTGCCTAAACATCTAGTGTCCAATGTGTACTTGAATGCTTGTGTACTGTTCATTTATTTTTCGCTGCAAAGTTCTTAGTCATTTGTGTTTTTGCTCATAAAATACAGTTGGATGTGTTGGGTTTAAATGCATTATTGTTGAAGTTTTATTGGAGACAAAAATCAAAGTTTGGCTAAGTGTTTGACGAAATTCCTAGAAGAGTTATACTATTTTGTAGGTGAAATTTCTACATGGTATCAGAGCTTAGCTTGGGCTCTGAGGTTCCGTGGACAAGATTTTGGCACTTGGATAACAATGACTTGCAGGGGTTCTTGCTAGGAAGAAAGAAGGGGAAAAGATTCTTGGTCAGTTGGACAAGAATGGCTTCCGGTATCAGGTATGAGGATAGGTTAGAGGGGATCTACTACTTGCAATGGAAGGTGAGGGTTGCAGTTGTTCTTAGGGAGAACAAGCTATGGAATTTTTTGAGTACCACAGTGATAGTGCCTGCGTCAGATCCCATTGCTCTAGAACTCCATGAGGTGAAGGAAGAAAGGACACAAAGGATACCCCTAGATGGGGTAAAAGACCACCTAATCCCACAGTTGGATGAGAAGAAGACAACCAAGGAGATGTGGGATGCACTAACAAACTTGTACGAGAACGAGAATGAGATCAGGAAGATAGTCCTAAGGGACAAGCTCCATAGCACTAGGATGGCCAAGGGAGAGAGTGTGGCCTCATATCTCACCCAGATCAGGCAGGTGAAGGATGAGTTGAGCGCTGTTGGTGAGACTGTTCGAGACTCAGAGTTGGTGCGCATAGCCCTGAAGGGCTTTGTTATCCCCTACCCCTGGGGATAACTGAGAAGATCACGTCTCGAGGCCCACAAGTCCTAGACATGGAGTACCGAGAGTCGGACGACTTGAGCATGGCCCTGAAGGGCCCCTTTTTTCTTTAGTGCAGTCCATTTATCAACAACCTAGTCTTGAAGTAGCAGTAAGTATTGCTCCATGAGGTAATGAGTCCGGGTATCATGGTATGTGTCACTCTGATTTTTGAAGCACTTGAATATGTTGCATTGAATACTTCTTCATTTCATGACGTTTGCTTGGAAATTATGCTCTTTGCCTCGTTTATACCTGGAAGGGTGACATGGTGCCCTAATAAGTTGATCTCCCTTTAGGATAGGCTGCCACTGGGTGGGTCTGTGAAAGGTCATTGACCGTTCCCTCCATACTTTCCACTTCCCATCTTTATTCCTCTCATCTCCCCCTACCTTTGTTTGGGCATTGGGATTGGCCACGCTAGGAAAGGTTGTACCTTGCCTTATGGGAAGAAGGGGCTAAAGGCCTAGAGGGTAAAAGTAGCTAGCAAGAGTTAAAAGCCAATGTTTAAACCTTTGAGATGCTTCGCCCAGGGATTTCCGAGAAAGCAGTGAAAATCTTCTCAGTAAGAAAAGGGAGCCCATAAGATATATAAACACTCAAGGTACTAGTTGATGGATAGGAGCTCTCATCACGAGCCGACCTATTATGACCATGGGCATGTAGCAGTATGACACTACCACCTATCTGGTCACCAAATCAGGGTAGTGGGTCTTGGATGCATAGCCAAGAGAAAAGGGGTCTCACCACGAGCCAACCTTCCCATTCTGTGAAATGTTTGTGGATAACACTATCACCTCTGGTCATCAAAGCCAAGATAGTTGCCCTCAACTTTTCCCTTGAAGCACAAAAAAGCAAAAGGTCAAAAGAACTAAAGGTAAGAATAAAAGACAATGAATGGGCTAGGAAAAAATTGCATTTATGACAAGGTGCAACTCGCCCTCAACAAAGGAACCCATAGGTAAGACTTACATTTCCATGTTATTACTGCACCCCATGCCCAAACACTTACCCCATGCCACCTCATACACTTGCAAGACTTGGATTGGCTCCCACCTAGGAAATACCCCAAACTTAAGAGAGGTTAGTCCAGTAGGACACCCTGAGACCTTCTCCAAAATTAACTTGTCAAATTGCATAATGTCTTTGAGCATTTGTCTGGGTTAAAGGGGGTTTGATGCACATGTTTGGGTAATTTAATTATTGGATGTGATTTACATGCTATGATCCCTGTGACTCATGGACCCCTAGAGGGCATACTTGCTGTTGCTGTAGGACCTTGCCAGGTGGATAGGTACACGTGAGGGAATGTTAGGTCAGACCTTCATGAGGGCTTAAAGCCCACAAATGGATGCTGTAAACCCAACTAGGGGCAAGAAGACATTGAAGATTTGCACCAGGAAGAAAGAAGGACGTTGCCTATGGAGGTACCCTGGCAGACCTAGACCCAAGGGGATTTTTCTCTTCCACATGGATGTTGGCCCTTGAAGGCCCACGACATCACCATCATGACCCTGGACCTCATCCAAAGCTAGGGTTTTTGTTTTGGAGGCATGGATGAGCCTAGTGGCACGTGTGGGCTTCATTTGGGGCCTTTGGAGGCCAAGCGCCCTATGTTTTAGGCTCAATGTTCCACCTTAGGGCCTCAACGTCACCCTAGAAGGGCACGACGTCACCCTTGGAGGTGTCTTCATATGCTAATTAATTTTATTTATGTCAAATTTGAATTTTAATGTAAATTGGCCAGGTCGGCCTTTATTTTGACCTAAAATTAATTAAGGGTCAAAGTTTTGTATAAATAGAGACAAAGTACTCTCATTTTAACATAACAATTCCTCACACAAGAGGAAGAGGACTGAAATTGGCGTCCTACTTAGGGTTTATTGGCCGAAATTGTGATGCGCACTTCTCTTGGAGTCTTCTATTTGCAACTTGGATCAAATTTTGGTGAAGTCATTTGGTAATCTAGTGTTTTCATGCATGATTATTCTTGGTGAAGTAAGTAAATCTTCTTTTTATCATTACTTTTGAATGGTTATGGTATATTCTCTTGCTCATAATAAAGATTATGAAATTGCATGCTTGATAAACTCTAGAAGTGAAGAACTTAAGTTATTACTTCTTCACTTTGTATTTGCTAGACTTTGCCTAATTGGTTTATATTGTCAAGCCTCTAAAGCCCTAAAGTGCTAGCACTTTAGAGGTCTTGTTTAATTGTGGTTGCATCTAAATATTTCTTTCAATTATCTAAGAAGGAGGAAAACCGCTAGGGCCTAGAAGTGCCTACTCTCTAATAGCTCACCTCCCTTAAGATTGAATCCTAAGAAGACTTAAGTCACTACTCTTCTAAGATTCATCCTTTACTTGGATAAACATAATCATTTTGTTGCTTACTCCAAATAAATGCTGCTGAACTTTTGAATCCATAACCCTTTAATGGCACTAGTCCTTACACTCCTTTTGTTGAGAGATCAAACCAACACTCAAACCTTGAACCTTCTAGCTTTCACTAACTAATACTAACACTAACCTAACCTAGACGACTAACTTGCTGTTGTTATAAATCACTGCTACAACTGATGCAACAAATTTTCTACATAATCTACATTAAATGCTAGCTAAACACTTCTAAATTTACTTGTGACAATTGATTATCATTCTGCCTAGTAAATGCTATCTTTTCATTGTCTTTTCAAGCAATTTTGAAGCATATTTCTTGCAGCTGTTATAAAATACTTATTATTGTTGTAAACTTTCATTTTGCTGCAATTTTATATCAGCTAGCATACATTTCAATGGTTTACTGTCTTATTGAAGCGCTAATATCATTTTGTACTTGCAAATGCCATATTTTCGCTTGTTGTCTTGTTTTGGGCAAGTACACCTCATCCGTTACATTTGCTTCATCTCTTAAGACATAGAGACCTTTTGACTTGAGTGACCAGTAAGAGGGGGTATTTTTACATCCTTGCTTTAGTTTCACCAGCCCTTAAGGTCACTAGGGACGTCTCCCTTGGGGTAATTTTAACATACTCCTAAAAAGAAAGGGGTTTCCTATTAAGGTGACAGTGATAGGTCACCCCCTTGTTACGCCAATCTTGTCTCACTTGCCTTGAGCTTTGGGAAAGTAGAGATTGTGCGATAACATGCTTCACCAAAGAGTGGGATGTGTTCGTGAATTGTGTGATGGGCAGAGAGAACTTTCCCTCTTGCGAGAGGGTGTGGAATGATCTTACTCAGGAGGAGATCTGGGAGGGATCTCAGAGTAGAGATTAGGAGAAGGCAGAGGGTATTGCACATGAGGAGAATGTTGCTCTTGTGGGAAAGAGAAAAGGCAAAAAGAAGGACATGAGCAAATTGAAATGCTTTGCATGCCATAAGACTGGCCACTACGCTAGTTAATGTTCGAACAAAAAGAAGAGCAAGAAGGATCTAGAAGTATCATCATCAACTGAGGTTGATGAGTTTGCTGAGAAGTTTGAGAAATAATTTTCTCTGATGACTTGTCTTTCAGGCAGTGATTGTCTAGTGTGTGAGGACATTGGAGCTTGGTTTGTGGATAATGGTGCCTTGACATATGACAGGAATGAGGTCAGTGTTCCTTAGTTTTTCAGATATAAACTCATACTGCTATGTGGGTTGTGGGGATAGCACCAAACATGCAGTGAAGGGGGTTGGATGTGTGAGATTCCAGCTAGAGTCAGGAGGATTTCTGGAGGGGACTAAGGTGTTGTTTGTTCCATAGATGCCAGTAAATTTGATTTCAGTGTCAGCGTTGGAGGATGAGAGATGTGGAGTTGTGTTCTTTCGTGGATAGGTGTTCCTATATCCATAGGGAGCTACTCCGGACACAACAATAGTGCTTGGTGTAAAGTATGAGAGGTTATACAGGTTGCTGGGACAACCTGTGGTTGGATCTAGTGGATTCTTGGATTTAGAGTCAGTGTCAGTATCAGAGACTGGCAGTTGTGAAGCTTCTTCCAGTACAGTCAGGAGACTTAGCTGGTATGAGATGACACAGTTGGATGCTCAGGAGAGTGAGGAGACTCCTAGTAGCATGTCTTGAATGGACAGGTCTCCAAATCAGAGTTCAGTGTAGGTAGCAACAAGGGCTTCTAGTTTAGAGGGAGCAAAGGCTTCTAGTTCAGAGGGAGCAACAGATGAGATGATGGGGTTGGAGACAGATCCAGGTGGAGGTTTCAGAAGTACCTCCCTCGCTAAGAGGGATTGTTAGTTTTTGTAGCTCGGAGGTGCTTCTGCATTGGCGGTGCCCAACATGCAGAAGTGACCAAGCAAATGTCTCTCTCTATTGACTTGACTTTATAAAGTGATTTTGTAAAGGTAAGTGGGGTCTTTTATTATTTAATGAGTAAAAGTGACTTGCACCCAGTCAATCGAAATCAACAACAGTCAAAATATTTTTAAAGTCTTTACATGCCTTGGATCCATTATCGATGGTTGGGGGGATAGCCAGCCTATCAAAGATAACTTACCTTATAAACATCTTATTCTGTTTGCATAAGAGACATTTATCAGTTTTTTTGAAACATAATTTGGATTTATTTTATCAGGGCAGTATAGTCACATTTGGGAGATTCCTGTTACTGTTGATATAATCCTTATTGGTTAGTTAATCTCTAAGTTGCAAATAAAGGTTTAGAGGATATCTTAAGCTTAAGCCTATGGTGTTCTATCATCGCATGCTACTCCACCGGCTTGCTGATATTTTTGGCTTAATGCATGAATCTGTTGAAGAAGAGAATTATTGTCATCTTTGAACGATGTCAACATTCATATTGGTGAGTAATATCTTGAAGTGGAAATTTGGAGAAACTCAAAGTTGAGGTGTGTTTCATTTGCATTTTATCATTGAATTTAAAATAAGTATGTGACTGCTAAAGACAACAAGAAGAGTTGTGATTATCTTACTGTCAGAATCTCAATTATATTTTGGTTACATGATCAAGGAAGCTGTGATCTCAACATATACTTGTTGATATAAGCTAGGTTTGAGAACTCAGCAGTATGATGGACTATTATCCCTGATATGAGAGTCCAACAAGTACCCTTTTGAGTCTTTTTTAGGCTGGGTTGTTTTCTTGGTTAAGGAGTCGAACAAATTATCTTGGTAGTTGGGGTATTTCTCCCTCGTTTTGGGAACCCTACAAATATCCCTTTTTAATCGAGAGTCCTGAGATTGTAATTGAGCCATTGTCCTTGGCACAGGAGCTCAATAAGGTTATACATGTCATCCGCTGTATGTATCCTGCAGTTTTCCAAAGAAAAGAATTGGTTAGTGGATAGTGAGGTCACATGACATAAGCATAACTTGGTAAAAGTTTGACTCAACTTTTCATATTAAACTTGGTACCGACACCAAGTACATCTTGAAGAGATACGACACTAGGTCAAAGTCAAAGGATCTTGTAGGTTCAGAGGGAGCCAATTTGCACATGCAGGGAAGCAAACATATTGTGAGACTTAGAGGGAGCAGTCCCAGTATGTGAGTTAGGCCATGACATGCAACAGATGGTAGTGTTGAAAAATTCAAAGCTAGAAGGAATTGACTATGACGAGATGCCTGCTCCCGTTACCAGGTATACTTCCATCAGATTCATTATATCTGTTGCTGCAGTTTTTGGTTGGAAACTTCATCAGATGAATGTTAAGACTGTTTTTCTTAACGATGAAGTTGAGCAAGAGGTTTATATCTAGCAACCTGGGGGTTTCGTGATCCATGGGAAAGAATCCCATGTCTACAAGCTAAAGAAAACCTTGTATGGATTGAAACAAGCTCCAAGAGCTCGATATGGAAGAATTGACAGTTTTCTTCAGAGTCTTGGGTTCACCAAGAGTATAGCAGATCCCAATCTTTATATCATCTTGTTATCTTAGTATTATATGTGAATGATCTGTTCCTTACAGAAGAAGAACATTTGATAGCTCAGACTAAGAGGGAGTTTTCAGCAGAATTTGAAATGGAGGACTTGGGTCTTATGCATTACTTTCTTGGCTTAGAGGTGTGGAAGAAACATGGTGAGATATTTCTCTCATAAAGCAAGTATGCAATTGATGTGCTTCGTAGATTTGGCATGTTGAACTGTAAGTCATGACCACACGTATGATTTCTAACCTAAAGAAGCTACATGATCGAGCTACAAGTTCAAATCCAGAAGACCCCACCATTTATCGTTAGATCATTGGGTCCTTGATGTATCTAGTACATACCAGACCGGACATATGTTATGCAGTGGATGCCCTCAGCCAGTTCATGTGTTAACCGAAACATATTCATATGGTTGCTGCCAAACATATTCTCAGATATGTTCGGGGAACTATAGCCTATGGGCTTAGATACACCTTTAGTGGAGGTGTAATGCTTCATGGATATACAGATTCAGATTGGATGGGCAATATAGTGAACCAGAAGAGTACTTTCGGATATTGTTTTAGTTTGGGTTCAACTATGATCTTCTGGTCCAACAGGAAATAGGGCTCCATAGCCCATAGCACTACAGAGGCAGAATACATTGCTACAAGTGCTGCCAGTAGAGAAGCAATGTGGCTCAGAAAGCTACTCTCAGATTTGTTCAGTGCTGAGTTGGAACCCACAGTAATCCACTGTGATAACCAGAGCTGTGTAAAGCTCTCCGTGATTCCTGTGTTTTCATGACAGAACAAAATACATTGGGATGAGATATCACTATGTTTGGGACATAGTGCAAAAGAACATTCTCAATATTCAATATGTTCAGACAACGGAGCAAACCACAAATATTTTGACCAAGCCTCTGTCAGTGACAAAGTATGTGTACTTTCAAGACAAGCTTGGTGTTTCTAAGAATGCCTCTCTTGCTGAGGGAGTGTTGAAATTAGTGCAGCTGCAAGAGCCATTCTTCGGAGGATAGCTAAGACCCTAGTTGAGATCTAGGGCCCCTAGTGCACTCCTGGGTTTCTTGGTTTGGGACCAAGCAGTTAGAGCCATGGCAAAAGACCCTAGTGAGGGCCCCCAGTATATTGCTGGGGTTCTTGGTCAAGGACCAAGCAGTAAGTCCCTAGATGTGTTCCAGGGAATCCTTGCTTGGTGCTTGGGTTGATCCTTGGATGTGTTCCTTGGTGGTTGATGATATAAGTCCCTAGATGCATTCTAGGGCCCCTGGATGTGTTCCAGGGAATCCTTGATCGATGCTTGGATTGATCCTTGGATGTGTTCCTTGGTGGTTGATGATGTAAGTCCCTAGATATGTTCTAGGGCCCCCGGATGTGTTCCAAGGAATCCTTGCTTAAATGCTTGGGTTGATCCTTGTTCTTGTACCTTGGTGGATGAAAGACCCTAGATATGTTCTAGGGCCCCAGATGTGTTCTGGGGTACCTTGGTCTTGGACCAAGTAGTTCTTGGTTGTGTACCGAGATGTGATGATGTGTGATCTTCTTCCTCTCTCTCGGGATGGTCCATGAGACCTAGGAGCAGCCACGAAGATGGACATGACCACATCATGGATGTTTCCTCCTATGTAGTGATGATAAAAGTTTATAAGCCAGCATGAGACTCATGTGGACATGTTTTTCCATTGAAGAGGAACCCCTTGACCTTGTCTTGTAGTCCCCCCCTTTCTTGTTTTTGTTTCCCTCCTTGTTTAATGTAGTGTTGGGGTTTTATAAGTCACTTTGACTTAATTGACTTTTAATTAATATTTTTATTAATTAAAAA
>SNQJ01S0023079.1:95269-110060 GCA_010110895.2 Picea sitchensis
AGCTCCAAAAGGTCACCTGGCTGCCTACTAATGACCTACTTCACCTCTCTCATAGAAACTAACATGTACCTGTCCTAGTCCCATGCTTTTGGACACCAGGTCTACTTTTCTCACAGATGCCTCCCAGCTGCTCTTTAGTTGCATCTAGCAGTGTACATTATCTTTTAGGTGCAAACAGCATTATCTTCTTGAAATTTCTAGTCTGTGCCTTTTATAAAGTGTACTAGTAGCAATTTTTTCAAACTTCTTCAAGCCCCTATATTTTGTTGTCAACATCAGTTTTAATGGCCATTGTACTTAATGTATTAACTGTCCAAGGGGAACACCATTGAACAATACTGCTGCATCTTTACAAAGGGTCGTAGAGATGGTTCTATATTTTTTTGTTGGTCAGATGTTTTTATTACCGGTCACTTGTTTCTCATGATTCTTTTTGTGGGTGCCTCTCAACTCAGAGTACATCCATTACCCACTGGATTGCTGGCTGAATTCATTATGTCTTGTGCAGGAGATGTTACCATGGAATAAACTGAAGGGCATCACAAAGTTTCTTGGATTGCAGTGATAGTAGGATACTGATTCCTTTCACTCTCTCAAATACATTGATATGATTCATACTTGGCTACACATTAAAGAAACTATATTTGGAAGGGTAGATTGTGTAGTCTTTGTTCTAGTGGTGCATGCCCATCTTTTATGTCTTTGAATGGCTATACTTCGCTTCTTCAATGCAAAGCATAAAATAATTAGTTTATTTGCATTTTTGCAATGGAAAATCATCTTGCCGGAAGACAGGCTATTGGTCGGAGTTCATGTGAAAGCCAGGTCTTTGGATGGACATATGTTTTCCAGTTCTTTTAGTGTACTTGCCACAATTGTTTAAGGTTAGATGGTTTTCCTCATTAGCTAATTTATCACCATGCTCAGTAGTGTTAGTGTCTTCCTAATATTCTTGAATGAAACTTTATTGCCCTCCTGTTTTGGTTTTACATGACTAAATGCATATGGTTTGTTGTGATATATGTAATAAATATAGAACGTGGTGTTAAATGCAGTAAAAATGCTGAGAATGAAGAACAAATGAAATAAAAGAGAGGAGGTTTACTCACAAGTAGGCTTTAATTTTTTTCCAAGAAAAAAACTGTATATTTACTATTTTAAGCAGAAATGCAAAATATACATAGCTACGTGCTTTGGGGCACTCAGGTATTTCTCTTTATGAGCATCAAAAAACAGAAGGAGCTGCACAGCTTTTCTCCTGTCATTCCTGTTATTACAACTATCCAAAAAGAGAGATGCTGTTGAAGCTCTGCTTCAAAAACAGTAACATAATCATCAGATAAAACATCAAATTTCTCAGCCTCATTCTGAAACTGCTCTCATCAGATAAAAACATCAAATTTCTCGGCCTCATTCTGAAACTGCTCTCATCAGACTAGAGAGCCCAAGTATAGATAGATCTGTTGATGGCTGGAAAATTTTCCTCTGCCTTCTTGTCCCCTGGCCAGAGAATACCTCCATGGAGAGATAGAGAGAGAGTTTGTTTAGAAAGTTCAATTGCTCTGACATTTAATTTTCTATAAACACGAGGGAAAGAGATTTTAGGAAAAATTACTGTTAACTCCTTTTTTCATTCCGTTAATGGGCAGAGGGTATATTTTGCAAGTTATTTTTACTGTTGATCCAATCTATAACTAACTTAGAGTCACCCAGAATTTAAACCTTAGCCACTTTTTTTTTCAACTGCAAGTCTCATCAGAATTCATATAACATTCAGTTCTGCCTAGTTATTTGTTCCCTCATCCATAGCTGCCTTTAAAAAGTTTGAATGATCTTTTTTCAGAAAAGGAGCTTTTCCTGCCCCACCTAACCTAGGGATCCCTTGACTCACACCATCAAAAAAGCCCCATGCATTAGATTTATTAATGTCTGGACTTACAACCATCCTTGGAGGGTTTACTTTCCCTGGTTTCTATATCTCTTCATAAGCATATCTGATCTGAAAGGTTACCTGAATAGGTAGAATATCCTTTTTTGAAAAATCATATTGTTCCTCGCCAGCCAGAGAGCCCACAATACCATACATGGCAAGGTTTTATGGTCTTTCACTGATTTTGCTTTAAACCAGTAATCCAAACAGTTTTCTACATTGCTTCTTTGCTGTTACAATTTCTCTTAAGCAGTTAAGCGTATTCTGTATTTTTTAAATTTTAACTATTAGAACAATAACTGCATGCATAAGGATCACTGAAAGAAAGACATCCACAATATACACAAGATTTATCCTGGGAAACCCTCTATGGGGAGAAAACCCAGCAAAGCTTCTTCAATATAGATTCGTCAACAAGTACAATGTCTCTCTCCAAGAGAGATCTCACAAAACAGAAGATAACCAGAAGATAGACCAGAAACCCTAACCAATAGGGTAGCGCACCACTAGACCAAGATAGACTTCCAAGAGATAACCAAAAACCCTCCACGAAACAACCCTACTTTGTAGCTGCGTCTCCTCCTAAGACTTGCGTACTTTTCCTTGAGAGAGAACTTGTGTGTTGAGTGTGTTCTTCAAGTGAGGCGCCTAGCCTCATATAAATAGTAGTTAAGTCACCCTTTAATTAGGTTAGGGCCGACTTGTACAATTGACACTTTCTAATTTACATTTGACTTTTACAAAGGCACAATAGGGCCGACTTTACAAATACAACATAATATTATTCTTTTAGGGTTTTGACTTGGTCTAATACAATACGAATACAATAAGAATATCTTTCGAAGCTACTCAAACTTCAACACTCCCTCTTAGCAAGGAAGGTATTCTTCTAGCACGATCGTCACCACTGCTTTTGCACTTCTGTATACTTGACCATGGACTTGTTGACTTTCCACGAATCTATATTGAAGAAGTTTTATAACCACGTCATTCATCTAGGGTCTCATCATTCTTTCGGGCTTTATGTCATCACAAGGCTTCATCTAGTTCACACAGAACTAGACAACTCGTTGACTCACACAGAATCTGGGATCTAGTTCACAAAGAACTAGGCTACTACCCAATCCTTACGGAGTCTGGGTAACTATTTAGTTTGAGCCAGTTCACACAGAATCTGGACAACTAGTTCATATAGAACTAGGAAACTCGCCAGCTCACACAAAATCTGACATCTAGCCCTAAGGCTAGTCTTTCTGGTTGGCACACCAGGCAACCGGTCCATAGTGATCAAGCATCTGGCATCTAGCCCTCAGGCTAGTCCTTCTGGTTGGCACACCAGGCAATCGATCCACAGTGACCAGGCATCTAATCACAAGGATTATGCGATGTAGTGCACACACACTACCCATCTAGCCCAAGGCTAGGAAACACCTTCAACCACACAAGCTACTACCCATATACTGACTCAGTGTGTTCACCGCAAAACACATATCTGGCCTTGTGTTCGTTAAGTACATCAACGAAGTAATCATTTGTCTATACATGGTGGCATCCACGGTCTCTGAAGATATATCCCTCAATAACTTCATATTCGACACCATCGGTGTATGCATGGATTTGCAATCCATCATTCCGAATCTCTTCAGAATCTCTACAGTATATTTTCTTTGGTTAAGGAAAATCTCACTTGGTCTCTGCCATACCTCTAGACCTAAGAAATAATGCATCATACCCAGGTCTTTCATCTCGAACTCTGTAGCAAGCTTCCTCTTACCCTCACTGATGAGCTTCTCGTTTCCTGTTAGAAACAGGTCGTCCACATATAATATTAATATCACTGGTCTACCATCCACATCCTTGTAGTAAAGGTTGGAATCTGCTTTACTCTTGGTAAAGCCCAAGCTCATCAGGAAACTGTCAATTCTATCGTACCATGCCCTGGGTGATTGTTTTAATCCATACAAGGCTTTCTTCAATCTGCACACATGCGTCTGACTGCCATGTGTCTCAAAACCTTGTGGCTGATCCACATACAGTTCCTCTTCTATTACACCGTTTAGAAAAGTTTTCTTCACGTCCATCTGGTGTACCTTCCACTTCATTACTGCAACTATCGCAAGTATAGCTCTAATTGAAGTGTATCTTGCCACAGGAGCAAATGTCTCATAATCTATTCCTTCTTTCTGGGAGAAACCACCAACCACGAACCTTGCCATGTACTTCTCAACACTGCCATCTGCTGAATGCTTCGTCTTGTAAATCCACTTGGAACTTCCCACTGTCTACTCTTTCGGTCTCAGAACCACATCCCAAACATCATTCTTTACAATGGACTGGTATTCCTCAATCATGGCATCCTTCCATTCTTTCTTCTTTGCAACCTCTTCATAACAGGTAGGCTCAACATCAATAATGTCACTTAGTAATGCCACATAACTAGATTATGGTTGTAGTCTCTTGCTTTCTCTGAAAGATCCATCTGGAGCACCATACTTCTCTGAGTCTTGAATAATTTCTCGAGTGCAAGCTGGTCTTCTCTTCTTAGTATTCTTCTCTCGGGATGAATTTTCAGGTCTCCGTGGTTCTTCCATATCATGATCTTCTGGTATAACATCATCGCCTGCATCTGTAACTGCAACTCTGGGAGCTTCAGGTTCCTCATCATGGACCTCATCTGAATGATTCTGTCTCGATCTATTGAAAGTTGCATCCTCATCAAAGGTGATATCTCTGCTAGTCTCAATATGCCGGTGACCAGGGATGTAGACTCTGTATGCCTTCGATGTCTCACTATATCCAACAAATATACCCTTCTTCCCTGAAGGGTCCAACTTCGATCTCTTTTCCTTGGGAACATGCACATACACTGGACAACCAAATATTCTCAGGTGGCTAGCCTCTGGATTTTCACTTGTAAACATTTCTTCTGGTGTCTTGTTCCCAAGTATACGGTGGGGACTTCTGTTCTGCACATATATAACAATCGTGTCCTAGCTGCTTTTGCCCACAGATGCATCGGTAAATCTTGATCATGAATCATGGCCTTCACTGCTTCCATGATTGTTCGGTTCTTTCTTTCCGCCACACCATTCTGCTGAGGATTGTAGGGAGTAGAGAGCTCCCTTTTAATCCCAACTTCATTGCAGAATGCCTTGAATTCTTTTGATGTGAATTCTCCTCCATTATCTGATCTCAAAATCTTTGTCTTCTTTTCAGAAAGGTTTTCAACAAGTGCTTTGAATTCTTTGAACTTGTTGAATACTTTGCCTTTAGCTTTCAAAAAATAAATCCAAGTTTTACGTGAGAAACCATCAATAAATGAAACATAATATACATACCCGCAAAGTGAAGTGGTTGACATTGGTCCACACACGTCTGAGTGCACGATGTCCAAGGCTCCTTTGGCTTTGCTGTCGCTGCTTGGAAATGGGTTCTTCACATTCTCGCCTTGTGCGCATCCTTTGCATATGTCTTCATGATTCACTTGGATCTCTGGCAAACCTATCACCATCTTGATCATGATCGGTAATGCTTTGTAATGTATGTGAGCAAATCTTCTATGCCATAGCTCACTCGGAGTAATTGTGCTGTGTATTAATGTTGAATCTGAATGTCCCTTTAATTTGTATAGACCTCCTTGAACACCAATTACCACAACATCATCGATAGACTTTCCTCTTGGCCACATGAGAACTTTACCATCAATGAAAGCAACTCTGAATCCTTTCTCATCCAATGCTGAGATAGAAAGGAGATTCTTCTTCAAACCAAGTACATACAAAATTTCCTTCACCTTCATAGGCTTTTCAGATTCCATTCTGGAAGAAGCTTCTCCTACTCCTTTAATGGGATATTGATAGTCATCATCGAGCTTCACCTTGTTAGGTGAATCCTTCTGAACTAATTCTGAGAAAGAATCCTTGTAACCTGTCATGTGCTTAGAAGCACCACTATCAATAAGCCATGTGTCACTTCCATGAGTAACTGTTCCTGTAAGGGCTGATATGAAAACATATTCTTCACTTGAATCATCTCCTTTGGCTTTCTTCTGATCAGGTTCATCATCTTCTGCAGCATGAGCGTGATGTCTTTTATACTTTCCTTTTCTGACTTGATCTTTTGAGTGGGGATAGTTTCTTGCAATGTGTCCCATCTTCTAGTAGATGTAGCTTTTGTAATTTGAATAATTCTTTTGAAACATTTGTGTTTGTTGTGACCCTTGAGTCTTTTTGTGGGAGTGAACCTCTTTCTTGCTCTTTTCTTTTCTTGCATGTGCTGCTAGACCCTGATTTTCATCATCTCCTAGTTTCTCTTCTCTTGCTGCCAATCTAGCTTCTTCTTGAGTACAATCTTCCCATAGCATGCTAAACTTTGTTAGCTTTCTTCTTTAACAATTTCCCTGAATGAATGATTCCCAATATCTTGGGCGACCATTTAATGTAGTCATCACCAGTTCAACTTCTTCAACTGTGTCTTCAGTGGCTTCAAGTCGTTCTTTGATTTGAGACACCCTTGTGAAGTAGGATTGAATGGTTTCTAAACTCTGCATTTTCACACTCTTGAAATGTGTTCTCAACGTCATGTTTCAGTTGATATTCTTGCCTTCATATAATCGAGTTAGGAATTCAAACATTTGCTTTGGAGTCTTCAACAATGAGACATGAGGGATCAATGATCAATTATAGAATCTGCAATAATCCTCTTTGCCTTGACCAGATTCTTCTTGTGTTTTGCCTTGGCCTTATCTCCCTCTGGTTCTGAAACATCTTCTTTGATGAAACCTTCTATATTATTCTCTTCTAGAATGAGCATCACTCTATATGTCCATGCTCGGAAGTTATCAACACCCTCAAGCTTCTCATCAAGCTTAGTGCTGGAAGTCATTTTGCCCTGGGACGAAAATATGACAAGAAAATAAAAACTTTGCAAAGAAGGTTTATGATCTTACCAGATAGTGAGCTATGCTAGGGTGATCTGCTCCAACTTTAGTCTGCAGTTTGCTAGAAGCCTTGACCTAGGGTTTCATGAGGAAACCCTAATTTTTCAACTTGCCAATTTTGGAGATGTGATCCAGGGAATAGATGTGCCCTCCTTAGATGAACTCCTTGATGACTTTATCTTGACCAACGTCCTTTAGAAAGAGGGTGACGTCAATACCTAGGGTTTTATGCAAAAACACTAATTCTAAGGAATTGCAAAATTGGTTCAGGGAATAGATGCTCTAGGGTTAGGAGAATCTTCCTATGGTCTTGTTTTCCCCAACGAGTTCCTCTCGATTGTGAAAATGGCTTCTTTCAGGCCATCTTTGATACCATGTTAAAATTTCACTTAAGCATTTAAGTGTATTCTGCATTTTTTTTTTAACTTTTAACTATTAGAACACGAACTGCATGCATAAGGATCATTGAAAGAAAGACATCCACAATATACACAAGATTTATCCTAGGAAACCCTCTAGGGGGAGAAAACCCAACAAAGCTTCTTCAATATAGATTCGTCAACAGGTACAATGTCTCTCTCCAAGAGAGATCTCACAAAACAGAAGATAACCATAAGATAGATCATAAACCCTAACCAGAATAGGGTAGCGCACCACTAGACCAAGATAGACCTCCAAGAGATAACCAAAAACCCTCCACGAAACAACCCTACTTTGTAGCTGCGTCTCCTCCTAAGACTTGCACACTTTTCCTTGAGAGAGAACTTGTGTGTTCTTCAAGTGAGGCGCCTAGCCTCATATAAATAATAGTTAAGTCACCCTTTAATTAGGTCAGGGCCGACTTGTACAATTGACACTTTCTAATTTACATTTGACTTTTACAAAGGCACAATAGGGTCAACTTTACAAATACAACGTAATATTATTCTTTTAGGGTTTTGACTTGGTCTAATACAATACAAATACAATAAGAATATCTTCTGAAGCTACTCAAACTTCAACGCTTGCCATGTACCTTTGCCCCCTGTCAATTTCAAAGCTTCTTCCCAAATCTCTTTAGGTGCCATGTCAAGATTTTGTTATCTAGGGCTAACCAAAGAAACAATCTTGTCTTTAGAGGGGCCTTTATCTTCCATATAGCCTTTGACCACCATTTCTGATCCCCACGTTCCTTTATCACAAAACTAGCCTTGTATCCTGACCAATGTTTTAAAACTCGAAGTCAGACTCAGTCGAGGGTCAACTCAGACCGATTTGATTTCAATGACTCGATTTACTAAAAAATATATAACATATTTAAATTTAATGAAAAAATTATATTTTAAAGATTCCAAACCATGATTCCAAAAAATTATTGATATTTTGAAAGAAAACATTATGAATAGATGAACAAGAACATTTAAATGACAAACATAAATGACAAGCAATGTTCCACCATTGCTTTTGTATTGGGATCCTCATCATTAGTATAATCCTTTGCCTCCACCTCGATTCTCTAGGGACATCAGTGAACACCACCATATTTTGATGAAATTGCTTAATCCATGCCTTATAATATGGTATAAAAAGTTTAACATGCCTAATCAATGATTTTGATTTGAGTGAAGGGTACATTTTTGCTAAGGCCATGACAAAGGAGTTCAACAATCAATACCACCAACATCAAGGTACATAAAGGGCTTGGTGCTCTTGATTAAATGCCAATCCCATACCCTCATACATGATAGAATCCAATGAAAATGTTGCAATCCCACCAATCCTGAAATCCCAAAAACTGTTACGTTTGTTGAATTTTGAATGGGATATGAAATTCTACTTTCTCTATATGAAGTCCGATGAGGTTGGAACCACTCTCAAGCATCTTGAAACAATTAATGGTAATGCTAAAAATTTAAGTAAAATGATAAAAATGAAAGATAAAGGAAATGCCAAGAAGTAAAAAATTAAAGCAAAAGGATAAAAAGGAAAGATAAAGGAAATGCCAAGAAGTAAAAAATTAAAGCAAAAGGATAAAAAGGAAAGATAAATAATTTTTTTAAGAATTTAACATTACCATTAATTGCTAGCATTTTTGGTCAAACTGTGAGGCAAAATGAGAGTCCTTCAAGGAAAGACATTGGTAGGGTTTAGGAGTTAGGTTTTTTTTTTTTTATATAACAAAAATGATTTTTGCTTGCTGAGTCAGCTACAGTGGGGTCCAGTGGCTACTCTCAATACACCATGACCCTTAGGGGTTCAACCAATATTCCAATTTACTAGATGGAACCTCTTAACAACCTCCTGATGATGATCCCATCCCATGGATTGAAACATCGAGTTAATGAAATATTGAATGCATTTCCATTAGCTTTTAATATTTCAATTTACTAGATTGAACCTCTTATGATTGGTCTTTCCACCTTGCCACAAAAACCGTTTAAGATCCTGGGAAATAACAAGATTGACCCTGATGAGAGATAACAACGTAGAAAATTGGAAAATAGGAAGGGAAAATAATACAGATTTGATTAGAACATGACGACAAGTCGGGTTAAGCCATTATGCACCCCAATGGAGAAATTTGGATTTAATTTTGGAGAGGATGTGCTGGCAAGAATCTAAGGAGGAGGTGTGCAAGCGGAGGGGAATACCAAGGTACTTGAAGGATGCCAATTATCTTGATAGGGGAAGTAAAGGATTTTGGCGATAACTGAGAGCGTTTGGTGTTGATGTTCCAGACATATAGATGGCTTTTGGAACAATTAATTAAACCCCCTGAGACTCTGGTGAAGAGATCCTTAATTATTTTAAAATTGGAGGCAATGATGGCGGAAGCTCCTCCTATCAATAAAGTATCATCTTTGAATTGTGAGTGAATGATTTTCTTTACCCCTCTAACAATTCAAATTCCTGGGATATTTCTTGACCTTCTTTCATGCTCAAGTTGTCTGGTTAGGGATTTTTCGATTAAAATGTATAAGAGTGGGGACATGGGGCAACTTTGTTTACACCTCTAGTCACCCTGGAAAAAGCCGCGGGTGTTCCGTTTACAGGAGGAGTTATCCAAGGGTGGCTGATACAAGGTGACACCTAATTAATCAAACCAACGCCAAAACCAAATTTGTGTAGGACATCAAATAAGAAACTATGGTTGACATGATCGAAGGAATTTTCCATGTCAATGTTAATTATCATCACCTTTTCCCTTCAGGGTTTGCTGGAATGGATGGATTATTGTACAAGAATTTTGTTATCCACTATTCGACGCTTCTCCACAAAACCACCTTGGATTGCCAAGATGATTTTGGGGAGGAGAGGTTTCAGCCTATTGGCGATTGTTTTAGACATAATTTTGTACGAGACATTGCAAAGAGAGATCGCTCTAAATCTCGAGAAGGAGCTGGGGTTTACCTCATTTTAAATCAGAGCTAAACAATCTGAGTTGGTTCCTCCTCCAATGCGCATGGAGTGGTGCACACACTGTGGCATTTGTATGCGGTCGAATTTAATAACGTGCCAACAATGCCTGCAAAAATGGGTGGAGAATCCATCTGGACTAGGGGCCTTTTCCAGTTCCAATTGATTTATTACCCCCGGGACCTCCTTGTTGATGATTTGGACTAGATTTTCATTTTCTTCTAGATTGATAATTGAGGGAATGTGTTCCAACATTTGAGCTTTTCCCACTTCATTTACTCTCCCAGATTCAATGTATAATTCGTCTTAATTCTTGTAGGTAGATTCTTTGATTTTATCGAAGGAGGAGAAGGCCTCTCCTTCAAATGACTTGATCTCCTTGAAAATTTTCTTCCATAGCCAAGATTTAGCTTTCCTATGGAAGAATTTGGTGTTTCGGTCCCCAGTTTGCAGGCACGAGCTTCTAGAATTAAGCCTCCACTTTTCTTCCTCTACTCATAGAGCTTTTTGGTAATCAAGGAAGGTATCTTTCTCCTCGCAAAGCATCACTCAAGATACCCGCTCGTTGTCCATTCTCCCTTGTATATCTTCTAAATCCTTCTCAAGGAACTTATCTCCAGATTAGAGGACCTAAAATTGGTCTTGGCCCACTCCTTTAATCCCAACTTGGTCGCTTTAAGTTTCTGTTCCCAGATGTAGACAGGGGAACCAATGATCCAACTGTTAGATTTTCATTAGTTTCGTTAACATTAGATTCACCATAGAAATTTAATATTCTTTTACCATTCAATAAGCATATATTGAAACATAAAGAAGCTGGTAAACAAACTCAAGAAGACACAAAGATTTATCTCGGGAAACCCTTCATCACCAGGGATAAAAACCCAACAAACTTTTCTTAGAGAAATATCCTTGGCAATACAATATAACCAAGAACCAACTCTATCCACAAGATAAAACTAACAAAGAAGAATACTTATCTCCACAAGAGATAAGCCAACGATGCATCTGCATCAAGCCCTAGCCAGAGCGCTAGAGTAATTGGCCTCCACCAATGCATCACCAAGACAAAGTATAAACCCTAGCGAGGGTTATGAGGAAACCCTAGTCAACCTGCGCCCTTTTTCCTTCATCCTTCGCTGGACAACTGCAACTACTGTTTTCCACAAGACTTGCGCTATAGATGAGCGTGTGTGTGTGTGTGAATGTGCCAAATGAGGAAGGCATCACCTTTATTTATACTGGACTGGGCATGTGTCTTTTCTGAACACGTGTCTCTTCAAGTAGGGCCGACTTGTCCTCTGGAAATTATATTTTCACTTTGTCTTTTTCTTGTGGGACCGACTTTGCTTCTGGAGCATTATACTTATTCTTTATTACTTTTCTATGGGGCTGAATTCTCTTCTGGGATCTTCTAATTTCTTTCGAGGTTTCTTTGATCTGTTTAATGGTTTTCCTCTGACTTCTTGGCATCTTTATCTCTAAGAAAAGTTGTCCCAGAGGTGAATACCTTCCGCTGCTACCAAAAACATCAACACCAGCAACACCAGGGTTGTGAGACTTAGTCAAAGAAAGATGGGTTTTGGAGCTAGCGTAGATTGAAACAAAAAGGGATGGGGTAATACTCTGTGGATTCCATGATGAGGAGGCTGATAGGGCAATGATCAGACCCTCCCTAGAGTAAGATTTGAGAAGGAAAGGAATAGTTTCTCTCAAGGAAGGAGCTATTCACCAGGAATCTGTCTAGCCTAGCTACAATGTGCCTTAGACAAGATCTTCTATTAGTCCATGTGTATCTTCCCTTAACTGGTTTGATATCTATCAAGTCCAAGGTCGAAATGAGATCCTCCATTCTTTTTCTGCATGGGTCCCTCACAATGCTACCTCCTCTCTTCTCTATTCCATCTATATTATGTTAACATTAATTCTTTGTTATATTTCTATGTATGAATGGTTGTGGTTTTGTTATCTAGTTATTATAATTTTGTCTTGAATATTTACATTAAGATGGACAAATTAGTAAGATTTATGTGTATGGAATTTTATACTTGAATTGTGTAAATCTTATTTAGGATTCGGTGTAATTAATAAATGTATAAATTTGTAGGTACTTTGGGTTTGATTTCAAATGGAATGAGAATTATTTTTTATTTCCACATATAGTTGCATTAGAAATCCATTGGATGTTATTGGAATCTCCAATTTGAGTTTAGTTGGCAACTTTGATTGTATAGAAAGGATTTTCGAGTTTGGTGAAGTGGGTACCCAGTTCCCATTGTTATGTTCCTTAATAGACTTGAAGATGAATAATTGAGAATATAGCCAAGAAAAATATAGAAACATCCCTTTACTTCATTAAATCATATACCCTTAAGGTAGGGTAAAACCATACAATAATCCTTTTATAGAAGGATAAACTCCTGTCCACATGCCTCTTTGATGGGACAACCTCCCAATTAGCAATGCTCCAATACAATAATAATAGTTGACATTTGCCACACGGATTATATCCTTATTTATAGCTATCTAAAAAACCCTAACCATTAGTGGTCCCTACATTAATGATTGGGACACATTACATTTATTGCATGATAACTTTCTAGTTTGATTTATTTTAGTAATAAGTAACATAGTGGACCTAGTGCACATTACATTAAACGACCACCATAGCTGTTCTATTATTAATTCTAACGAGCTCTCCGGTCCCCATTACATCATTAGGGGGTATTCCACCATTCCATTTCCCTTCGATTTTTTTTTCCTCAATGCTTGTACCTATAATGTACATCCATAAACCATGGTCCCACGTACGAGCATTGCACTCCATGCTGAGAATGAAGTTGTCCAATAAATACATCTATAAGCTCGAGTCCCATGTACGAGTGCTCATGATGAGGCCCAATTGTTGGCACATGAAATTGGGAACTTCACAGTGCTTTTCTCAAAATGATCACTAAGGTCATATAGATCCATATATCGTTCCAACCATATATTAAGATGATCCATAATACAAATATCCATTCGTATGGCTGCAAAAGGGTGGTTGTGTCCCTAGAGAAACATTTCCACTAAAGAATATTTATACTAAAAATTGATAGTCATAACCTGTTCATGACTCTGTGTAATGATGTTCACTTTGTTGATTAAGGTTGGTTGTCATTGATGTCAACCCTTGAAGAAAGATCCGTAGCACAAATGTTTGGGTAATGAACACAATATTGTTTGATGTAAATATGACTCATTATTGTTTTGTCATGGTTAATAAGAAGTAAATATGGATGAACTCCAAAGTGGTCCGCTTATGGTGAAAGCTCTCACGGGAAGACGCTTTGCGGAGTAAGAGAACCCATGATTAATTGTGGAATAAAGAGATGAAGGACAATGAATTTGTCAGGGAAACTATCCTAGATGGATAGTGCTTGTCATGCCATTTCCGGTGGTATGTGGAACGTAACATAACTCCTCACGGTTAGAGAGTTACGACCATGAGAAGTTGGAGACCTCAGGTTTGGGTAATGGACCCAAGTTTGTTTGATGGGTAACGATACGAGTTATGATATATTTTCAGATAATACTATTCTATATGGATAGTGCATGTCATGCCATTTGTGGTGGTATGTGGAATGTCACATAACTCCTCACGGTTTGAGAGTTATGGCCTTACGAAGTTGGATGACCTTCATATGTCATCTAGAAGCCCCAAAATGTCAAAGTAGTCAAAGTGGTTTAAGAGATTTTTAAAGGATAAATAATAAAGTGAAGTGATGAGTGTATTATAATTCAAATTAAATACAAAATAAATTATTTCAATAATATTTTTAATGGAGAAATTAGAAGTGGGTTAATCCTAAAATAAGGAAAGTCGGCCAAGTGACCTAGAAGATGTTTTTAAGGAAGTTACTTGGAGAGTATAAATAAGAGGCAAGGCTCTCTCATTTAACACACACTTGAGCATATTACATATCTATAGGTGTATGAGGTAACCAAGTGTTAGATTTTGGGTAACATTGTAGAACAATAATTTCTTTTAAAATTTCAGTACTCAAGCAATTAAATCTGTAACTTAAACAGAGTTAGAACACCTAGCATGTAGATATGAGAAGGACAACCATACACATATGCAAGGAACCTTTGTTCTAACATGAATTCAAACTCAGATCTAATATAACAATAACAACTTCTGATCACATGAATATAAACTCAGATATAACAATAACAACTTCTGATCACATGAATATAACCTCAGATCTAAAGTAGGGAACAGATCTGAATACAATAGTAGGTCTATATGAATGAGCCAAAATCTCAGATCTAAATTCTGCCTAATCATTCTTAATAACCATAACTTGTAGATCTATACAAAGCTTACTATGATAAACAATCTTGTAATCAGATCAGATTCAAATCAAGGAAGATAAGTAGGAAGTAGACTTACCTGGCACACCAGACTTACCTCTGAAGGAGAAACAGTAACTACAAGAGACTTAGAACCATTTTGATATGCTCAGATAAGATTCAGTTCATGG
>SNQJ01S0023079.1:115129-143410 GCA_010110895.2 Picea sitchensis
CTTGGTATATATAGGAGACTAGGAGGTATAATTACAACTAATGGCCTAAAGCCGACATAAATAAAATAACATTACTAATCTAAATTACAACTAATGGCCTAAAGCCGACATAAATAAAATAACATTACTAATCTAATATGCCCGAATTAAGGGGTAATGAGCCAATATTAGGGCTTAACAAGGAAGGAGACATTAGAGCCTATCCCTCCTTAACGACAACTTCTTGAACTTCTAACATAGATTGAAGTTTGGAAAACTTCACTTTTGTAAGAGACTTTGTGAAAATGTTTGCAACTTGATCATCCGTAGGGAATAATAACACTTCAAGAAGATTATATTGAATGATATTTCTAATGAAGTGCATGTGTAATTCAACGTGTTTACAACATTGACGTTGAATTGGATCTTTGGCAAGCTTGATGCAACTTTGATTGTCACACCAAAGGGTGGTCGTATGTTGCTGTTGGAATCCAAATTTTGAAAGGATTCGTCGAAGCCACAAGGTTTCTTGACTTGCATTAACCACTGCTGAATACTCTGCTTTTGTTGAAGAAAGAGAAATAGCATGTTGCTTCTTACAATGCTAAATGACAGGTCTGAAACTAAGACTGAAAACATAACCTACAATAGACATATGATCACTAGGTACAATCCAAAATGACAGGTCTGAATCCAAGACTGAAAACATAACCTACAATAGACATATGATCATTAGGGTTTCCAACCCAATAAGAATTAGTGAAACCAACCAACAAGGGAGTTCCCCTTGAACTGTGATGTATCCGAAATTGAACTATATATTGGATATACCAAAGTATCATTTTTGCTGCTTTCCAATGGCTTTCATGGGGTGTTTTCATATACTGAGCAATAAGACCAACAACAAAGGAAAGACCAGGATGTGTATGAGTCAAATACAAAAGGATACCAACTAATTGATGGTAGAAAGTGGCATCTACTTTGAGTGTAGTACACGTGGCACGAAGTTTGACTATAGACTAGAAGGGAGATGTGGCTGGTTTAAAATATTGCATGTGAAAGCGACGAAGAGGGTCACACACATACTTGGATTGGGAAAGGGAAATTTCTCCCTTGGTTTGCAACAATTGGAGGCCAAGGAAATAATGCAAAGAACCTAAGTCTATATTTCAAATTTCTTCTTAAGGATGGATTTCACATGGTTTAAAAGTTTAGGGTCACTACTAGTGGGTATAAGGTCATAAACATAAAGAATAAGTATTATGAGATGGTGTAAAGAAGGAAGCTATCCATTTTAAAAGACCAAGCCTGAGGATATTGTTTAAGACCATAAAGATATTTCTCAGGGTAACAAACAATGTTGGAGTCTTCTAAACATAACTAGGAGGTTGTTCCATGTAAATTTATTTTTGCATATCCCCATGTAAGAAGGTGGATTTAACATCCATTTGATGGACCTCCCGTTTATGTGAGGTGGAAAGGGATAGAACAAGGCATATGGAATTTGTTTTGGCTACAAGAGTGAAGATTTCATTATAGTTAATTCCTTCAACTTGAGAAAATCCTTTGGAAAATAACCAAACCTTAGGCTTTTCAACACTTCCATCTGATGCTTATTTAGTTCTATACACCCATTTACATTTGACAAGTTTTCTTCCTTTTGGAAGAGGTACAAAATCCCAAGTATCGTTCTCAATTAAGGAACAATATTATTCATTCATTGTTGTTTCCTAATCTAGATGGCCAAAAGCCTCCACAAATGTTTCTGGATCACGAGTCTCTGAAACTTGAGCCAAAAAGGAGGAGGCTCACTAGAACTGTGAATGTGTATGACACTGATTTGTAGGATCAACGATAATATCACTAACTACTTCTCGTGTTATGTGGACCCATCTAGGTAGTTGTGGTGTTGGTGCACATTCATGTTCAATGGACCCAACTAGAGGAAGGTGGACATGTAGAGATGGATTTTCATCCTCACTGTCATCATCTGAAGAAGAAACTATAATAGGATCACTAACAAAAAAATTGGGGACAGAAGATGGCACAGACGTCGAAGATGACTTGCAAGCTGAATATGACAAAAACATTGAATTAGGATTGTAGGCCAAGAGATTTGATCAAACTTAACATCTCTCCTAATAATAATTTCATTGGAATGAGGTTGAATAAGTTTATAACCTTTTACATCTTCCAACAAAAAATGCACTTCTCACTTTAGGTTGTAATGCTTTCATTTCCTCATCAAGAATGTGAGCCCACACTTTACTACCAAGCACATGGAAGTGATTTACATTTGGTTAAATTTTACTCTATGCTTTTTCTAGTGTTATTTTTTAAAAATCCTTTGTGAGAGTGAGATTTACTATGTAATTGGCACAATTAATGGCTTCCGCCCAAAAATGAAGACTTAATTCCTTAGATTGGATCATGTAATTTTCCATTTAATTTAAGGTTTGATTCTTTCTCTCTGCAACACCATTTTTCTATGGTGTATGTGTAACATTATGTTGCATTTGAATGCCCTCTGTAGTGCAGTAAGTTATAATTTTGTTGTCCACACATTCTCCTCCATTATTTGTTCTTAACATCTGTAGTTGACGTCCATATTATTTTTTTACAAGGGCTTTGTAGGCCAAAAACATGTCAAATACTTCTCTCTTAAGTTTTAAGAAATAAGCACGAGTGCATTTGGAGATGTCATCAATGAAAATTAATAAGTAATTGCACCCATAGAGAGGAGAGGGAAGTGGACCACAAAAATCACCATGAACAAGGTGCAAGCGGGTCAAGGTGTGCCAAGAGGAACATTTGTCAAAACTGTCTCGATGATGTTTGTCGAGAACATAATTGCCACAAACACCATCTCTGCAAGAAATGAGACGAAGACCAGTCACCATATTTTGATTACATAGTTGCTGCAATGAGCGATAGTTTAGATGATCAAACCACTCATGCCATAGTTTCTGCTATGAGCAATAAAAACCGATGGAGAAGATGATGAACCAAAGTTGTCAAATTTGTACAACCTAGTGACATCATCAACAATTCCATTTGTTAGAACATGCTTAGGATCTTCTTAATCCTTGATTACAACTTTGTTAGGTGAAAAATCTACTGTTTTACTTTCACACGAATGAGCAATTTGATATGTTGATAGAATGTTTCAAGAGAGACTTAGGACACATAATACATCATTACAATGAACATAATATAACTAAACTATTCTAGACCCTACAACACTACGAGATCTATCATCACCAAAAAATATGTGTTTGGTGTTACATTCATTAAGAGAAGAAAAAAAGGCTTTATCCTTAGCCATATGATAAGATGCTCCAGACTCCAATAAGCCACTCATAAGAAGAAGTAGATGTTGCATTGAGGAAAAACTAGGAGCAAAAAGTGCATGTCCATGAGAAGAAGAGTTAGAAGAAGAAGAATCAAGATTGTTGTTTTTCTTTTCCGTTGCTACTTCTAAGGCCTCCATCTTTTTAAAACGTTTAGACTTTAGATGCCCATATCACCCACAAAAATTGCAACGTTTGTTTGCATTCTTAGTTTTTAATTTCGATCAGTTGTCACCATTGGGAGTAGAAACTGGTTGAGAGGTTTCAAGAGAGACTTGGAACACATAATACATCATTACAATGACCATAATCTAACTAAACTATTCCAAACCCTACAACACTACGAGATCTATCATCACCAACAAATATGTTTTTGGTGTTAGTGTTACATTCATTAAGAGAAGAAAAAAAACTTTATCCTTAGCCATATGATAAGATGCTCCAGACTCCAATAAGCCACTTATAAGAAGAAGTAGATGTTGCATTGAGGAAAAACTAGGAGCAAAAAGTGCAGGTCCATCTGAAGAAGAGTTAGAAGAAGAAGAATCAAGATTGTTGTTGTGATTTTTTGTTTATACTTCTAAGGCCTCCATCTTTTTAAAACATTTAGACAGTAGATGCCCATATCACCCACAAAAATTGCAACTCTTGTTTGTATTCTCAGTTTTTAATTTCGATCATTTGTCACCATTGGGAGTAGAAGATGATTGAGAGGGTTTGGGACCCTTATTTTGCTTGTTGTTGGAAGGATGTTGTTTCTTTAGATGATTGTTTTTATCTTTCTATTGGGCCACTAAGGCTTTTCTAGATGTACCTGCAATGTTGGTTACTCCAAGATGCAAGAGCTTATCTTTCTCTCTAATAAGGGAATCATAAAAAGACTCAAGAGAGGGTGCTATCTAAGAAGCCTCTAGAGCTTCTTTGATGGAGTGACAAGTAGATGCAAAACCAAAACATGAATTACCAAGATTAAGAAGAATAATATATATGCATTGATCATCCTTCATATCTATTTTACAGTCTTTAAGTAAATGTCTAAGTGTTTTGAACTTAGACAAATAATCTTCAATGCTAGAGAAATCATTGGGATTTAAAGAAACTAATTGGTTTTCAAGCTGGATGGTTCGAATCACATCCTGTTTATTGAATACAATTTTCAACTTATCCCAAGAGTCATCTGGGTCATAAATACCTTTAAGGTGAAATTGTAAATTATGAGAGATGGACATTCCGATTAATTCACGTGTTTTGTCATTCTTATTATTCCATTCAGATTTCTTTGTGGAATTAGTGGCAGATTTCCCCCCCCCAAGGTAATCTGATACATTCCTGTACTTAGTAGTACATACTCCATATGGGAGTTCCATGAGAAGTAGTTGGTACTGGGAAGCAAAAGATCACTTGGACTAGCCATATGAAAATATGTAGGTAAAATGGCTTCAAAAGGAAAAACTAATTGTTTGGAAGGAAAGCTCTTGAAAAAATAAACACTTAAGAAAAGGGCAACTAAAATGAACTTTGGATGTTAAATTCGTTCCCTTTTTAAGACAGGGATAAAAGGTAATCGAAGTGCCTCGTGGCATGTAGAAGTTGTTCCATGTGGTGATGGATGCACAATGAGGTTGTCAAGTAAAAAAAATCCCTTCTCTAAATTTGTTTATAAACTCACTTTTAAGTTACTTATGAAGTGACCCACTTTTATAAAATAAATGAAAATCACTTTTACAATGAAGTTACTTTATAAATTAAAGTTGCATGAAAAAAATAATTTTAAAAAGAATAATAAAGTTACTTTATAGTGATTCACTTTTATAATTTAAGTGAAATGCACTTTACAATAATGTTATGAGATAACTCAAAGATACATGAACTTTTTCAAAAAGTAACTTAAAGAAAGAGTTGAACTCATGACCTCTTATTAAATAAAGTAACTTTCAACCAAGTGAGCCAATGCAAAATACATAACAAATGTTATGAAGGACGATGTTTTTTTTGAACTCTTTGTCTCTAAGTGCGTGCTTACCCCGAAAACCTTTGTTTTTGCCTAAAAAAAACCTTTAATACAGTGGCACACAAAAACAAACGAATTTTTGAATCTTTACAATAATGGGGTTAAATATCTGTTAGCTTACTCATAAAATGCAAGTTTTCTGTGTTTTTTTGATTTGTTGAACTACATAAAGCGTAGAGTAATAATTATACGTAGAAAATAAAACACTTTCTACTTTGTTTTTGATTTGCTGAGATTACATAGAGCACATGACAAAGAGCATATGCAGATAAAAAAGAGTAGCAAACCAAGAATATAAAAATAATCAAAATATTAACTTAGGAAAAAATAATTTAAAAGACATGATCAAACTTTATACCTTTAGATCTGACAAAAATGGCTGTATCTTGGGCAAAAAGAAACCTTTTGGGGTGAAACGAAAAGTGTTTCTAACTGAAAACAATGCTCCAGACACAATGGAACAATATGCTTAGCCTATAAATGCACAAAAATAGTATAACCTAGAAATATTTTGATGCTTGCGACAACATAGGTTGAGGATCTCGATCAACAATGAGAGTGGTTCTTCATAGGGGTATGATACCATGTTCGAAAAAACATGGTATTTATACACTAAATGAAAACCCTAAGAAAGAATTCACACAACTAGATCAAAGATCGATACACCAATGTTTTTACATGGTTAAAACCCTCAAACAGGGAAACAACCAACAAACCTAGCTAATGTGACCACTTGAGGCAATATATAAATGTAAAAGAAAAATTTGTACATAAGAGTTTTTCACAGTTGATCTTCGACAAATGACCCTCCATGCTTTGAAATAGATATCATGGACCAATCAAGTGTTAATCCATGTATTAATATAGTCATTAATATCGAGGATAATATGAGTTATCAAATCACTTTATGTCTAGAACATATTGTGGCCGTCAGATTACATAACTACAAATGCATACTAAAGAAACACACTTTTACCTAAAGAAACATTAGACCAAGTTGATCTTAACTAATTCCTAAGTGTCTTAATATCCTAACAAAATATGACCAAATCAATATTAACAACAACAATTAGGGTTTAAGATGGTCCACATTGAACTAACTTCCCATTTTAACAAATTTGGTCTCGAAACAATCAAAATTGGTTTTTTGGTGGAGTATGTAGCTTTTGGGGGTATTATCTGTGTTGTCTAAGCACACTTATTGGGGGTAATGTATGCGTTGAAACTTTTTTTTTTAATCAAATTCAAGGTCTTATTGTTGTTTCTAGTGAGTTAGAGGTCAGATGGTGGCAGAAAGGGGATGAAAATGGTAGTTATGCATACCAATAGTAATGTAATTTATTAAGACTTCTAGAAATGTCGCAAGTGAGTAAGTTTAAGGTGATACCATATTTCCCCTTGATATGTGAGGTTAGGAGATAATAATATGAACGAAATACATCTTAGGTTTTTTATCCAAGTATAAGAAGGACCAAGGAGGGAGAGGGGTGTCCAAGGAAGGAGGACCACCCACAAAATGTCAAAGGAGAACCACCTTTTAACAACTAATAAGAAAGGTGATATGTGTACAAGATCTCAATAGGCACAAGGTAGGCATACCCATGCTTATCAATATATCTCATAAAAAAGATACAATGGTGTGCCATGGCGTAAATAGGCTAGGTCAATGACACAAAATAGGGTCTCATTACAATATAATATGATATTTGGAAAAAAAGTGTTAATGTATAATACAATGAGATGAATAGTCCTACATACACATGCATGGAGTAAAAGGGTCAGGTTCAACATATAAGCATAATGATTGCAATTGATCTGGATACATAGTAACCAAGGCCCCCCTCATGGCAAGCAACTAGAGGAGCCCTACTGAACATGTAAGGGAATATGAAGATTTAAAATGAGCCAGTAGGAGGGAAGCCCATATTTATGGCTGTGAAAATGGATGAATAGAGCCTATCAAATCCAAGAATTCAAAGCAAGGATGAATAGTTGATATATATATGTACTAATCTCAATGTTGTGAGAATGAGCTGGAGTTTATCATGTGAGGTCCTACCAAGTTCGATAGAAATGAGGAATATCTTAGCTGGGTCTAAGGTAACCCATCAATGAGGAAAGTGGGACCGAGGTACATAGGATTATCCCTAAGAATCGAGTTATTGGTGTCGATAGGGGGAAGTCCCCTGGTGCCTAAGAATATGAAGAAATCCTAATGCCTAACATCAAAAGTACAACAACTGGAGTTCTATCTATGGAAACAGGGGTTGTGGCCTGAACATGTGGGGAGATACCTAAAAGACAAACTACTCGAAGGGAAATTCCCTCCGGAGGGATGATACAACTCACACATGTTTGGGAAATTGGTGTAATCAATTGGACCATTGAACCATGTATGAATATGAATCATGTTATAATGAGCTATATTCGAGTACATGAGACACAACAAAGTCAAAAAGCAATGAGGATTCTCCCTGCTTGGTTTGAGTCACTCACTAATGATGAATATGGGCCCAACGTACACTATCCTCTAAACCAAACCCCTAAAATATAGGTTCTAAATTTGATATGGGAAGGTCTGTTGAAGTCAAGCGACTAATGGATCTTGGAAAACCAACACGAGGAAGAGAGTACATGATGGATAAGACTAACACCAAGGGATGATGGGAAGGAAAAGAGAGAGGGACTCATGACTTCCCTTGTTCAGAGCATAAAGGAAATGTTGACATGGTAGTCAATGAAATAATTCCACAAGGAATGGTCAATTACTGGGAAAAATATGTTCAAGGACATATTAGTGAACCAAGGGGATAACTGGAGGTCAAAACTCGATAATACTGGATGGAAAAAACTCACTGAGACAAGGGTAAAGTGCAACAAGGCTCGAGAGAATTTGAAGAGACTCCATGAGACATGAGGGTGACTCATTACATATGCTTTGAATGAGGGAAACAAAGAGATACAACCAAAAATGAACTATGTGATGAAGAAGCACAAGAACCCCCTAATATTTCCAAAGGGGTCTTGGGAGGTTTTGAAAGATCAGTGTGAAGGGACAAGGGTCCCACCAAAATTATTAACTAATGTGTCGAGAGACACGATAGCCAAAATAAATCCCAAGAAGAAAACCAAATGGATAAATAAGAGGAGGTGAGGAGATAAATGCCCCAATGAGAGACCAGATGACTACGATGTTGAAGGTGAAAATTTCAAATGGAAGCGATCATGGGTAGGGGCATAAATGGTAATCTCCTTGGAGGTGGGTGAATGGTGGTATAAAAATGAAGAATTGTCACAACATGGATGAAACGTAGGGCTTATGATGTGTGTGAATCCAACAAATACAAACCAATTATTTAGGAGTCCACGAGGTAAGGATATTAACATGATGAGTAGAGATGCATGAGGCTTAACTCTGGGATGTAGACTAAACAAATTCTCAATCCTAAGGAGGATATAATAGCGTGGCTGCCAAAACACAACAGGGGTGACTAAACTAGGGCACCTATGGAGGGAAGGATCTATCACTAGGTAGATGGTAAATGCAAAATATGGATGTGCTAAGCCATCTACTTGAGCGAGGGTGGTCCCTTTAGGTGAGTTCAATGGGAACGAAGGGAAAATGCAACATACTCAAGGGAGATATGCTAAACTAAATGATGGGTGAGAAAAATTTACTTGAAGAGAACCACATACCATAGAGAGATGAGGGATTCCATGGTGAATTCGTACACACAAGTCAACTAATACCAAAGTGTAAAGGTGATTATGAAAATAAAACCAATGCATAGAAATTCAAATTAAAAAAATGAACCTACTTTAATGCTTCAAGGAAAAAGGGTGTTCAGATGAAGTATCAAAGTTTAAGAATTTGAGAATAACCTTTTGAAGGGCTCAACAATATGATTTCAACAACATAGATGACTCATCAATAAGAGTTCGTATGAGTTCACAAAAAGGAAAAGAAAAATGAGTTTTATTCTATAAATAGGGACAAATCCCCAAATTCAAATACATTTGTGCATACTAAATTTGGAGAGTTGAAGGAGGCCCTAAATCTTGGTGTGCGTTTTGTAGATAAATGGACCGTTGGAATTTCATGTTCGTGGTATGATCCTCCTCTTCATTTCCAACGGTTTACTTTTCTAGGATAGGTCCTAGTTGTCCTTGGGGAGACCTTGGTCAATTTTTTTAGGGCCACCTCATGAAATGGGGACAGTTTCTATGCTAGGAGTGTATAATTTTCCCATGGTTTCTGCATTGGTCTAACATAGAAAACATGGGTTTTTTCTGCATTGGTTTGGTGCAATTTTTTGGCCCAAAAAATGTGTTGGGAAGGAAATTTTGTAGGGTAAAATCAATACTAAACCTATGTATGAGATGTACATGGGACATATAACTGACAAAATGTGGTTTTATGTAGGTATGTCTAGCTTCAGAGTGTTGTGGCATGAGTGAGAGTTTGAGGATATTCTAACTACAGTTAGCGGGAACCAAGTTACATGAGGGGCTATGGCTCTACATGGGTTAATCAAGTACATTGAGAATCCATTGGTTAGAGATGGCGAGGGGCTCCTCTCTCACATTGTGCAATACTGGGACACAAATACATGGGTATTTTTTTTTGTGTAGGAGGAATCCATATAGATAAATCCCTAGGATATCTACTTTCCCACAGGGCTACCAATGATGGGGGTAATCAAAGACACATAACTAGTTCTTCCTTGTGAGAGGAGGTTGGTGGAACTGGTAGAGACCCATGGAAATGAGAATGCTAGGGTAAAATATGACACAATATAGATTGTGGATCTAGATATCCTAGAGACATGAGCCATAACAACAACAATAGCTCTTATCATTGAGACTCATGCTCCACACGATATTTTATGAGGTTTGATGATGCTTGTAGAGAGCATACTGTTAGCACTAGAAGTCTCACCTAGAATGTTATAGGTGTGAGCCTAATACCCATCATATTTTATAGTTTGTAAAATATAATATTTTTAGTTTTAGGTGTAGCGAATGGATGAGAAACTTAGTTCAAAGTATCAACACAAAAAACTCCATAAAACATACTTCAACAAGCAAGGCTTGAACAATCTCTGATTAGTTTATAGGATAATAGTGAAAAGATGGAAGAATGAAGAAGAAAATGTGAATATATGAACCAAACTACTTCAAGAACTTTGGCACACATATATAGGAAACATCACTAACAAGGAACCTCTAGGTTAACAAGATGATATGTTTTGACAACACTTGCATCAAAAAAAGACAGTAAATCAATCACTGCAATTCCATAGAAACAAACACTAAAGATAAATCATTTACTAGTAGACAATATCAAAACAAGAGAGAAGAATAACATGTAACAATAGAATAAAAGCTGATAATTAACCATTCAAGAGTCTTAAATCTGTACATACATCACCTAGAAATATTTTATAGTTTGAAACAATAGTATGAGTCTCACAAAAGCCCACTCCCTGAAATGCCTCTCTAAAAAATGGATCTGAATTGATTAGTTACAGGTCATGGGGCTCAACCCTGACAATCTCACCTCCTTTATGAATCTTCTTCCCTTGTTAAGTGTCCATTATAGCTAAGTCAAAACCCCCCCTCTAATAACAATTGCTACCAGAGCATGTGATGGAAACTGATGAATTTAAGGTTTTACTGCTTGATTTTGCAAAAATAGGGTTTGCTCGCAAAAGGATTTTATGCTAAAGAAACACTGCAGAAACTGAAATAAGACTGAATCTAGGATATTGGAGGAAAATATGACAACCCAAAATTGGATGAAATCTCAAATAGACAACATTTAAGAGCAACTATGTAAACTAAGGAGTTTGTGGTGCGATTTCTCAATTCATAGCACGCTGATTAAGTTTGCAACAACAAATTTTAGACTAGGGTTTTCATCAAAAGGCTTTTCAATTTCAAAGGTATGGAGAGGAATATGATCTTGAGTGAAATTATGTTTTTCAAACCTGAGTGAAAACGAGGTCAGCTAAGGTTTTATCAACTGAGAAAAATAGGGGATTTGTAGCGCGTCCAGTTCACAACGTAGACAATTAGCAACAAGTGCAGTTCACAATGAATAAGAAGTTTGAAGAAAATGGAGTTATGGTTGCAAGAATAAGATGCAAGTTACCCTTTGACTAGAAAACATGTATCTTGGGTCTGCATAAAGGTTTGAAGGAAAATAATGTGCAAGCTAACCAAGCAAAGAGGAGTTCACAACACCAATTGTATAAACTAGTTTGAAACGCTAACAATTCGTAGAAATAATAATTAGCAACAATATACAATGGTTACAAGAAAGAAATATAATCTTGGGGGATGATGAGAACAAGTAACCAATGTTGGTTGTGGAGCCTGATTATCTTCATGATTCATATGTCTTTGTTTTCAACCGTGTTTTTACTCCATGAAGACTTTACACCTCGAAAAAATGTACACTCCTCCACGCGAAGGAGTGCAGGGGGGGTTACCCCCCCTGCGGGGTTCGGGGGCGAAGCCTTCGAAGGAAAAATTTCCTTGTAAATGTATATTGTAATTTCATAGTAAATATGGACCGTTCATTATAAGGTCACAAATATGATGGTAAAAGTTATGTTAGGGTTTTTTTCCCTAGAAGGAAACCCTCTTTTATGAGGGAAATATATTGCGACTATGTATTGATTGCGAATATTGTATTCTGAGTCAGGAGATTGTGAGAGAAAGAAGAGGAAGTTACAACGAGTGTGCTGTAGGTTGTATCCCTTCATTTGCTGGATAATAATAAATGAAGGACCTGACAATTTCTTTGGTGGATGTAGCCCACACTGGGTGAACCTCTTATATCTGTGTCTCTATTGTATTGTGTATCTTCTGTGTTTTATTTCCTCATTTGTTTTATTTTGTTGCTCCGCGATCCTGTTTTTCTAACAACTGGTATCAGAGCAAAAGGTAACTCGCAGGAAAAGAGGGTTCTTGGTTCCAGTGGGAGAAATCGCAGAAGATGGAAAGTTTATGGTTGAGAAATTTAACGACCAAAACTACCAGTTATGGAAGATGCAGATGGAAGATTATTTATATCAGAATGATCTATTCCTACCATTGGGTGAAATAACAAAGAAACCGACAACCACGAAGGATGAAGGACGAGAGGTTATTGACAAAAAAGAACTAGGAATGATACAACTGAGCCTGGCAACGTCGATGGATTTCAATATTTTGAAAGAAAAGACAACGAATGAGATAATGGATGCATTGGCTAAACTGTATGAAAAACCCTCAGCGTCCAATAAGGTATTTCTAATGAAGAGATTATTTAATATGAAGATGTCAGAAGGCGGGTCTGTTGCAGATCATTTAAATAAATTTAATACGGTTACTAATAAACTAAATTCTGTAAATGTGGAATTTGATGATGAGGTTAGGGCTCTTCTAATCTTGTGCTCATTGCCAGAAAGCTGGAATGACTTGGTCATGGTTGTAAGTAACTTTGTCTCTGGTTCAAACACTTTAAAATTTGATGATGTTGTTGGTGTTATTCTTAGCGAGGAAATGCGACGGAAAATGACAGGTGAGACATCAGGTAATGCGTTAAACATGGAGAACATGGAAAGAAAAAAGGATAGAGGAAAGGGCTTAGGAAATTGTGGGAATTCTAGGAAGGGAAAATCCAAATCCAGATTGGGAAAGATGAGTGTTGGAATTGTGGGAAGAAAGGACATCTGAAGAAAGACTGCAGAGCTCCAAAGAAACAAAGAGATGGAAAACAAGAGAAAAATCTGGAAGTGAATGTAACATGTGATGTGTTACATGATGCTTTGATTTTTTTTGTAGATAATATTTTTGAGTCTTGGGTAGTAGATTCAGGGGCTTCATTTCATGCCACACCCCATAAGAAACATTTTCTAGATTATGTTCAATGTGATTTTGGACATGTTCATTTGGGTGATGACGCACCATGAAAAATTGTTGGAATGTGAAATGTAAAAATAAATCAACGGAATGGAAACCAATGTTTTTTCAAAGAGGTAAGACATGTTCTAGATCTAAGGAAAAATCTAATTTCAACAGGGCAATTGACAAGTGAAGGTTTTATATCCATATTTATAGATAAGGTGTGGAAGGTCACCAAATGATCGTTGGTGATAGCAAAATGAGAGAAGGTAGGTACATTGTATTTATGTACTGGTAATACTGAGTCTTCTATCTCTTTAAATTCTACAAGAGTGGATACAACAATGTGACATCATAGGCTTGGATACATGAGTGAGAAGGGGATGCAGATACTTCACAAAAGAAATTTGTTTCCAGATCTTAAACAAATTGATTTGGATTTTTCTGAGCATTGTGTTTATGGAAAACAAAAGAGAGTCAGATTTCTCAGAGTTGGAAAAGAAAAGAAGAAGGAAAGGTTAGAGCTTGTGCATACGAATGTATGGGTACCAACTGAGGTATCATCTCTTGGTAGATTTCGTTATTATGTTACTTTTATTGATGATGCAACAAGAAAAACTTGGGTTTATTGCATTCGACAAAAATCTGATGTTTTTGATACTTTTAAGAAATGAAAAGCTTTTGTTGAGAATGAGACAGAAAAAAGGTTGAAGTGTCTCAGATCAAACTATGGAGGTGAATATTGTAGCAAGGATTTTGATGATTACTATTCATACCATGGGATTTCTAGAGAGAAGACAGTGCCAGGAACACCACAAGAAAATGGTGTGTCAGAAAGGATGAACAGGACAATCATGGAGCGTCCAAGGAGTATGAGATTGCATATTGGTTTTCCCTTACAATTATGGGCAGATGCTGTAGATACTGCTGTTTACTTAATAAACATAGGACCTTCAAGTTCTTTGGATGGTGGAATTTCAAAGGAGTCATGGATGGGAAAAATGGTAATTTTTTTTTTTTGAATACTTTCGGTTGTGAAGCATTTGTCCATATTGATAAAGAAAATAGCATAAAGCTTGATGCAAAATCCAAGAAGTGTACCTTTATTGGATATAGTGTTAATGATTTTGGTTATCACTTATGGGATGATGAAAATCACAAAATCATTAGGAGTAAAGATGCCATATTAAATGAGAAGGTCATGTACAAAGATTAGTTGCAGGGAAAGATACAAGGAAAAGAAAAACTAGAATACACAATGCTTGATGAGATCACTGAAAAAGAAATTCCAAAGGAACCAAAAAATCAAAATGTAGAACAACATGAGCAATAGGTACCTCAAACTCCTGCAAGTGTTGTTAGAGGATCTACCAGGTTAAGTAGACCCCATGAACGATACTCTCCTTCATTGTATTATTTATTGTTGTCTGATTATGGTGAACTAGAATGTTATGAAGAGGCAATGCAGGTAGACACCAAAAATAATTGGGAGCAAGGAATGAAAGAGGAAATGGATTCCCTCGTAAATAACCAGACTTGGGATTTGGTTCAATTGTCTGCAAGAAAAAGAACATTACAGAATAAATGGGTTTACAAGTTGAAGGAAGAAGATGGAGGAAAAAAATGGTACAAGGCTAGACTTGTTGTAAAGGGGTTTGCACAAAAGAAAGGTATAGAGTTTGATGAAATATTTTCTCATGTTGTTAAAATAACTTCAATTAGGACTATTTCAAGTCTTGTGGAAGTAGAATATTTGCATATGCAACAACCATAAGGGTATGAGGTCAAAGGGAAGGAGAATTTGGTATGCAGGTTGAAGAAGAGCTTGTATGGCCTAAAGCAAGCTCCAAAGAAATGGTATTTGAAGTTTGTCAGGTTTATGACGGAACAATGTTACAATATATGTCATTCTGATCACCGTGTTCATTTTAAAAGGCTAGAAAATGGAAGCTATATTATCTTGCTATTGTATGTAGATGACATGCTTGTTGCATAATCTAATATGCAGGATATAAATGTGCTCAAGAAGAAATTAGCTAATTAATTTGCGATGAAAGATTTGGGTGTTGCAAAGAAAATCATTGGTATGAGAATAACAAGAGACAAGAAAAATCGCAAATTGACATTGTCTTAGGGTGAGTACATAGAGAAGGTGTTGGAGGGGTTTAGAATGTAGAATACAAAACCATTTAGTACACCTTTGGCCAACTATTTCAAATTAACTAAGGAAATGTGTCCCAAGACACAAGAGGAGATATAATACATGTCCAGGGTCCCTTATTCATCAACAATTGGCAGCTTGATGTATGCGGTGGTTTGCACAAGACCGGATATTTCACATGCAGTGGGAGTTGTAAGCAGGTATATGAACAATCCAACTAAAGAACATTGAGAGGAAATAAAGTGGATTCTCATGTATTTGAGAGGTACTGCTACTCATGCATTATGTTTTGAAGGTTTAGACACTTTTCTACATGGATATGTTGATTCAGATATGGCAAGTGATAAAGATAGCAGAAGGAGCACCACAAGGTATGTTTTTACTGTAGGTGGAACAACAATAAGTTGGATTTCAAAACTGCAAAATGTTGTTTCACTTTCAACAACAAAAGCAGAGTATGTTGCTGCTACAGAGGCTAGTAAAGCAATGATTTGGTTATAGAGGTTTATGGAGGAATTGGGAAAGAAGCAGGAGAATAACAGGTTGTACTGTTACAGTGAGAGTGCCATTCATTTTGCAAAGAACTCAACCTTCCATTCAAATACTAAGCATATACAAATCAGGTACCATTTCATATGATCCGTCTTGGAAGATGAACATTTGAAGTTGGAAAATATACACACTAGCCAGAATCCTGCAGACATGTTAACAAAATGAGTAACCAGGGAGAAATTGAGTTTCTGCTCAGTTTCAGTTGGTCTTCAAGAATGAAGGTGAAGATGAGAAATTTTCCAGGTCCAAGAAGGATCATAGTCCAACAAATACCGTAACGATGGAGTTGTTGAGATCAGTCTCCAAGTGGGAGATTGTTGGTTGTGGAGCCTGATTATCTTCCTAATTCAGATTTCTTTATTTTCAACCATGTTTTTACCCCATGAATACTTTACACCCTGGAAGAATGTACACTCCTCCATACGGGGGAGTGTAGAGAAGGGTTACCCTCCCTGTGGGGTCCAGGGGCAAGCGGGTCGCCGGAGAAAAAATTGCCTTGTAAATGTATATTGTAATTTCATAGTAAATCTGGACCATTCGTTACAATGTCGCAGATCTGATGGTAGAAGTTATGTTAAGGTTTTTTTTCCCCTAGAAGGAAACCCTCTTTTATGAGAGAAATGTATTGCGGCTATGTATCGATTGTGAATATTGTATTATGAGTCAAGAGACTACGAGAGAAAGAAGAGGAAGTTACAACAAGTGTGATGTAGGTTGTATTCCTTCATTTGCTGGATAATAATAAAGGAAGGAACTAGCAATTTCTTTGGTGGACGTAGCCCACACTGGGTGAACCACATATATCTGTGTCTCTATTGTATTGTGTATCTTTTGTGTTTTATTTCCGCATTTGTTTTATTTTATTGCTCCGCGATCCTGTTTTTCTATCAACCAAAGACTGCATGAGGGATTTAAACTGAGAGGGTATGAACTGATTAAGGAAAGACTATAGTTTGCAGCGAGTAGAAAACTTGCAACAACTAGGGTTTGATGATAATAAGTTTTCAGGCAGTAGAATTTGAATATCAAGCACAATACATGGTATATAAAGCTCACTCCTTGTTGTAGAAAACCAAACCAATAGTCCTTTAATATTTTAATCCACCATCAACCGCTAAATGAGAGTTCGCAGCGCTAAGAGTTTGCAGTGACAAGCAACTTGCATCACACTTACAGTTCACAACGAATTGAACCAGTCTGCAGTGCACTAAATGGAAATGAAAGTAAAAATGATAAATCCTCCTTTTGAAACTGACCCTTTGATGATGATTGATGAGGAGATGGTGCTGAAAACTAGAATCCATCATCAGACACATTTGCAAAATCATAATCATGAAATATTTGGAGAATGATCTATTTTTTGAATTGCTACAAACTTTTAGGAGAGTTTGTAGGGAGTTGATTTGATAGATGACATGACTCCCAAACTATCAAATGTGACTTCAATATCCTTTGTACATGTGTTTCATATTAGCTTCCTAGACCTTGGCTGTGTACATCCTATGTGTTAACACATACTACCCGAGACATATTATGGATGGGCCTAGATGCTACCGATGATGTTGAAGAACCAACTCATTTCCTGTCACAAGGTGTCAGGGGGTAAATTCTCCTTTGGGTCATTGATCTACACATTCTTCTTTGAGAACATGCCCACCTTTCGTCCTCATGTCCGTATTGAAGCTGGGGGTCCTTAGGAGCTAAGCAGTGTTCTACGGGGGAAACTATTGAGATGGGGAGGGGGTTGGATCTAGGGGATTGTATTCAACTTGATTTATTTTCACAATGGACAAAATCTCGATACACATTTAGGACTATCCCTATAACACGAGAACTACAAGGGTGATCCAAAACTACCCTTATCACCTAGATAATCTTGGGGCTTAGATGGTTTGTATGATTGTATTTGATTTGATATCATAAAGTAGAATTTGTCAATATATGGTATTGATTATATACTATATGTTTTTGTAGACATTGCGTCAATGAGGATGGATGGGCATGCCCAACATTGTGGGCCGATTGAGTGAGATGAGATAGGGCCATTAGGGCCAAGGAAAATAGTTGACACTGACACAACATGGTTTTAGGATTTTGGAAGATATGAGATATTGGTTAGATTGGTTGTTGGGAGGGGTATCAAAGCATGTATGGAATGAGTTGGATGAGGCCTATGTAAGATATTGCACAAGAGCACCACTCTAGTGGAACCCTATTTTGAGGAGAGTAACGATGGCCAACTAGCGTGTCCGAGACTTATCCAAGGGGACATAATACCCTTGGAACATGAACCTCCATTTGATGGGGATGGGGGGAATGAGTAAATAGATGGGAAACATGCCCCATAAATTATGTTTGATATATATATATATATAGACACACACACACACACACACACACACATACACACATATATTTATATGGTGTAGTTTTTGAAAATTGTGGGTTGCCAATCTATATGTTTTTAATTACAAATGATGATGCATGGTAGATTATATATGAATGAAAATGTTATCTTCTTATACATGCATGTACTAAATATCAGTCCAGAATGATATTTGTAGTGTTGTCTACAATGTCCAGAATGATATTTGTAGTGTTGTCTACAATTTGTTTTTGTATTATGGGAACATGGATAAATGAAATTGATTCAAATGACCACATCAAAAGTTTAAATTGTAAATATTTTCTAAAAATACAATGATTGCACACATGATAAACACCATTCAAATGCATGATGAAGTGTTGGGATTCAAGACAAAAATGAAGGTGACGAATGCGATGTTTAATGGAATTGACTAGCAAGACAATCATAACATCATATTCCGCCTAGTTATTGGTGGTAGGTCTAATACAAATGCCACTAGAGTGGACAAGGGAATGTGAGGGTTAAATATGGCCCAAGTTTTCGAGGAAAGATTTTGCAATTAATGACTCGCACTGTCAACATAATCAATGTATTAAAAAGTGTATGTTTTAAATATTTACAGTATAGCAATGCATACACACATTCTTTATAAAATATAAAGAAATCAATGACATTCACACATAGTTATAAGAAATTTACCTTGGAAACCCTTCATCAGGAAAACCAACAAATGTTTAGAGCCACACCTTTAACTCTCATTATATTAACTCACTATTTACAATACAATATATATGATTCCCCAACATCCAAAACCCTAACCCTTCAACCCGTATTAAATTCCTTAACCATAATTATAAAACAATGGGCCCAAAAACCATTGGCCAAAAACCTGCCCAAAAATGGATCAAATACAACCCAAATTTATTTGTTTATTTTAGGGGCTCCACCCTCGATTCCTTGGACAAGGGGGAATTCCGACTACCCCTATGACCCCCAAACAAACTTGGTGCAACATACAACACATGGGGCTAATCATGCAAAGAATATAACACATACCCAACATTTTCCCACTTGCTATTTGTTTTTGTATACAAGGGGCCCGAGGATTACAAGATCAATAATTTAGGGAAATTATGCCCATAGCTTATTTACACCAAGAGAACTTCTCAGTGCTTACAGACTTTGTCAATGAATTTGCAATATTCTTGAAAGTGTTGACCTTCACCAACAACACCTTCTTGTATTCAACCATGTCTCTCACAAAGTGATACCGAACATCAATGTGCTTTGTCTTAGAATGATAACCAAGGTTTCTTGATTGAAAGATTGCACTCTGATAGTCACATTCTAACCTTACAACTTGCTGTACAAACCCGGTACGTGTACATAACCTCTGTAACCATACAACTTTCTTACACGCATGAGTGGCTTCCATGTATTCAACTTCTGTAATTGGGAGTGCAACTATAGATTGTCTCTTTCTCATCAAATTGATTTCTCCTCCAAATATTTTAAACACAAACCACTTATAGATCTTATACGATCCAAATCTCCAACCTAGTCTACATAAAAGAATCAATGTATGTCCAATACTCTGTCTGCACCAAGTATTCCTTGATAGAAAATTCCATAATATGTAGTGTCACACAAATACCTGAAAACCCTCTTTACAACTGTTCAATGATCCTCTGGTTTTGACATATACCTGTTCAAAACTCCCACTAAATGTGCAATGTCTGGTCTAGTACAGACCGTTGCATACATCAAACTACTAACAACACTAGCTTAAGGAACATAAGAGATGTCCTCTTCCTCTTCCCTTGTCTTTGAAGACTGATCTGTAGATAACTTTACACCTACAAGAATATGGACCTTGACCAGTTTACATTCTTGCATATTAAACCTCTACAATACTGTCTCAACATATTTCCTTTGATTCAAATAGAGCTTCTTGTTTTCCCAATCTTTTTTAATTTCCATGCCCAAAATAAAATTTGCAGCGCTGAGATCTTTCATATCAAATTTAGAAGACAACTGAGCTTTCACCTCCTTGTTGTTTCTAATCAACATACATAACCGCATAAATAAAATGATTATCAACTAATTTGAAATACATACAGTGTTCAAATTTTCTCCTTGTGATACCACATCCTTGGAGATTGATTTAACCCATACATGGACTTTTTCATCTTGCAAATCAACTCTCTCTTTCTTTCCCTTCATTGCAAAACCTTCTAGCCGTTTCATGTAGATTTCTTCGTCAAGATCCCCATGAAAGAATGTTGTCTTTATGTCCATATGTTTTACTTCAAGATAAAAAACAATAGAAACAAAAAAAATATATCTAATAGAAGTAACTTTAGCAATAGGAGAAAACATGCCATCAAAATCAATTCCCTCTACCTGGGAACATCCCTTTTCTCTAGGCTAGATTTATACTTCTTCATTTTACCTTCTGCATTCAAATTCTTCTTAAACACCCATTTGCTACCAACGTGCCTTCTTCCAGTTGGAAAATCAACTTCCCAAACCTCATTCTTATCTAAGGATGCCATTTATTCAAACATGGCCTTCTTCCAAAGTTTTCCATCCTCTGAATTCACTGCCTCCCTAATAGTCCTGGGATCATGATCAATAATAAATAAATAAAAACTAGAACAAAAATTAGGTGGAGTATACCTTTCTGGTTTCCTTCTTTTTCAAACTGATATCTTCAATACTGGGGTATGATGTTCTTGTTCCTCTTCTAATTCATGTTCATTTTTTGAGTCAGATTCTTTACCCTCCAACTCAAACTCTATTATCTCTGGTTCATTTTCCTTTGGTAGGATTTCCTTTTTGGGAATGTCTTTTAACCTCTCTAAATAAAAGATCCTGACCGTAAACAATCTTATTAGTTATCAGGTTCCAAAGTTTATAGCCTTTTATACCATCTTTATAACCAATAAAGATACAATTTTCAACTTTATTATCCAACTTACTCCTAATTTCCTTTGGAACATGTACATAATCATCACAACCAAAAACTCTGAGATGTTCAAGAGAGGGTTTTTTACCAGTCCATGCATGATGTGGAGTTTTTTCGACCAATGTTGATGATGATGATCTATTTACTAGGTAACATGTAGTACCCACTGAATCTGCCCATATTTCCTGTCATAATCCGACATCACTGAGCATTCTCCTTTACTTTTCCATCAATGTCCTATTCAAAATTTCTACAACCCCATTTTGTTGAGGTGTGTATGGAGTAGTCTTATGCCTATCTATACTAGACTTATAGAATTCCTCAAATTCATTATCGTAGAACTCTCCACCATTATCTGTCCTCAACACCTTTATTTTTTATCTCTGTAAAAAATAAAAACTCTTAAGCTCTTAAACTTACCAAAGACCTCAGATTTCTTTCAAAGGAAATAAATCCATGTATTCCTCGATAGATTATCAATGAATGAAAAATAACACACAAATTTACCTAGTGATGGAACATGCATAGGTCCAAACACATCACTATATACTAACTCTAAGATTCCCTTTTCTCTTGTAGTGCTAGATGAAAATCTTATCCGATTTTGTTTACCATATATGAAATATTAACATAGATCAAAATCGAGTGTGTAATTAGACATACCTTCAACCATACCTTTACCGTGTAGCGCTCAAAGGCCCTTCTCTCCAATATGTCATAGTATTTGATGCCACATCATTGCATTTTTTGTAGAGACAATATGGGTTTTGTCTTATTCATTTCCACCCTCAAGAACAATAGAGATGTTACACCCATTAGTGATAGTTCTTCCCAAAATCTTGTACATATTTCCATTCTGAACCCCCCTCATCAACACCATTTCTCCTTGAACCACTTTGCAAGTTTCCTTTTCAAACACAGTATGTATGCCTGCATCACTCATCTTACTTACATATATGTAGTTTCTAGTCAGCTTTGGAATGTGAAAAACCCCATGGAGTTTTCTAATCCTTCCATCCTTGAGAAACAAATTGACTTTTCTTTGTCCTATGATTCTAGCTATCGATTCGTCTCCTAGTAAAATGTCACCTCCTTTATACTTTTCATATTCACAAAACCACTCCTTGTGGGTATTCCTATGAAAATAATCATCTAAATTGATCATCCATACATCATGATTTGCATGTGCGCTTGAAGAAGCCAAGTGCACCCCTATTACTCATAGGGAGGGCTCTTGAAACCCTCAAAGTAGAGCTATTACTCTCCTACTTTTACTTAACAATGGTGAAGAATGTTAGAATACTGTTGAGGTGCTCGTTTAACCATAGACAATGCTACACCGTTGTCACCCAACCATAGGCACAAAGCCACCCTCAAGCACCTTAACCTTTGATAGAAAAAATGATTCCAGGAAGCCACACCAGAACCAACAAATAACCAAGAGAGTTCACTTTCTCCAAGGGTAGCGCACAAGAGAAAGTACCAGAAACACTGAAAAAGAGAAAACTATACAACTGTAGCTCCTCCTCCTCCTCCAAACTTGCACACTGTTTCCGGGTGATTGAGAGTGTGTGAGTGTGAGTGAGTGAACAAATGATCCAAGATGTCCTCTATTTATACTAATTTGGCCAGGTCAACACGTGTCTCTTCAAGCAGGGCTTACCTGTCCATTTCTGCATATAATACTTCAATATTACTTATTCTGCTGAGACGACTTGTCTTCTAGGGTTTTCACACATCTGTTTAGGGTTTCTCTTTCTTCATGAATATTCTATTCTAGTCAAAGGTCACATATGGAGGTTAATACCTCCCGCAACTACCATAATATCAACACTCCCTCTTAGCTAGGGAGGTATTAATGGTCTCAAACACATCCATCCATATTCACATGGTATGGGAAAGAATCACATAGTCATGTAGACCATTCTACATGTAGCATCATCACGTCACACATGGCTACACCCATGTGGACCTGTCAATCTCGTCTAGGGGACACTACCTGTTGGAGAACACTAGAGATACACCTCATAGTGTGTGTCACCATAATCATCATGGGATACACCTGCATGATGTTCTCACCCATGGGTACATCCATGTTGTGAGTATCATCATTACTATCAACATCATTTGGTAGCAATCTGGTATAAAAAAAATATCATCACAATATCCATGAGCCTCATTTAGCTATATTGATGATCCATCTCCACCACCATGTGTCTATCACCTCGGGTCATTCTTGTCCCAGGACAAGAATCGTGACCTCATCGGAGCAACATTCACCTCATAATTGATCCTCTCATAGGATTACTTCATGAATGCATTTATCTCAATTCTATTGGACACGTGTGTCTAGCACCTCGGGTCGTTCTTGTCCCATGACAAGAATTATGACCACATCTGAGCCACAAACACGTCACAGTGATCCTCTCATAGGATCACTCTGTGAATGAATTCAACTCGATGCTATCGAACATGTGGAATTACAACTCAAACACCTTAAGTCTTCAGTGCGTTGAAGACTATGTCGGGGCACATCTACTCCAGATATAGATTTTCCCTATCTCCCTTGGTCTGCATCCCAGTTCATGTGGAGATAGAGTCAGACCGATGCTTATCGGGGCTACTCACCTACTCGTGAGAGTTTCAAGGCTCGACACAATTCAAACATAGGAGATCTAGCAACAACTCGAATATTTAGTCCGTCGAAGATTACATCTGGGCCTATTCCCACATGATCAAGTTCATCTGATCAATCTTGGAATATCGACACAATGCTGTAATAATCAATACTCCCCTAGGGAAACATTTTCATTCTTGCCAAGCTTGTCCCAGATAGAGGCTTAGTGCAAATGCCATCTATTTGCTCATCTGTGGATATGTGATGGAGCCTCGCTTCTCCTTCCTGCACCATGTCTCTGATGAAGTATTGAAATATCCTTCGAAAATCCACCCTACTTCATATATTGTGTCACTGGCTATGATATATGACTGAGTGCTACAAATATCTGCTTCTCTGCTTGTCTAAAAATCCTACTCGATCCCAAGCTGAAGTAGCACCCCAGGTGCTAGATTTGTCTTCTGCACTCCCAATCCAAAAACTATATATCCCGACAACCATACTTTATCATAGGAGATCAATCATATCTATATATACCACAACATAAGTACCTACATGCTGTGATTTAACCCAATAATACAGTCATGGCTCAACCATATACTGGCACAAGGTGCTCTCTGCAAAGCAAATGTCTACCCAGTCACACAAATTCCTCAAATGTGTTGTCATAGGTGTGGCCATGGACTTCTTGTCCATCATGATAAACCTCTTTAGTCTCCTCACTAAATATCTCATCTAGTGCCAACCATGATTCCAATCCCAATATATCCGGTCAAGATCCTTCATCTCAAACTCTGAAATCAATTCCCTCTATCTGAGAGAATCCTCGGACCACGCTTTTGTTTATTGCATGCCCCTTTGCATTCTGCAAAGTGTCACAAAAATATGGTGGCTTCTTCTTGATCATTGACTCCCTCTGAGTTTGACTCCCTCTCATATTTATCTCTTATGACATGCCTAGAACAAGAAACAAGAACAAAAAAATCTCCATGGTATCCTCCATGGAAGATATCCTAACTGGAGTCTAGGTCAATGACCAAGAACATATCCTAAAGGAGATCAACTTCATCTTGTAAGCAATAAGCATTTACTTAAGAACAAGAATATCTCCTAGAGAGGAGATCAACAAGTGTATCTCTGGTGTTAAGGGGATAGTATAATGATCATAACTTCAATAGATCAAGATGCAACATAAGATCATAATAATGCCATAACAACTAGAGACATATCAATTTTAAATAATCAAATCTGGAGTCTTCACTGCTAGGGAGGGTGCACTTGTTCCTCTGAATGTACTGAATTCATTGCTTGGACAAGGTCTCTTGTACATCCCCTGCAAACACACTCATGCTTTTCTAGAGGATATAACTTGAAAAGAATATACGAGTGCATACCTTTGAAATTTGTAGTGTCATTCAACTTGTCTTCTAATCTAAAACTAGACACCATCTTGACAAAAAGAGGTTAAAAACTGAACAAAAAAGGTTCAATGATTAGAACAAACTAGAAACCCTAAAATTTCAACTTTGACCACAAAAATCAATTTGGACCAAAAGTCAACCTTTGACTTTGACCAATCAACCTTTGATTTTGACTAGTCAAACTTTGACTTTGACCCAAAAACTAAAAATTGACTTTTTTGCTGGCTGAGGGCATCAGAGGGTGCGCTAGGCTAGGGCCCACTAGAATACCCAAAAATTAGGTCCAATGCTTCACTGAAGGTGCCCAAATAGTTGGATTAGGGTTTGCTGCAGCTGCAAAATCATAAACCCTAGTTGAAGCTGCAACTGGTGCCACAATGAGCTTAACAAAGAATTGCCATGCTACCTTCTAGTGGTTAGAATATCTCGAAGGTGGTGTGGGCCCATAACCTATTATAATAATGTTGATGTGCTCGTTTAACCATAGACAATGCTACACCATTGTCACCCAACCATAGGCACAAAGCCACTCCTGAGAACCTTAACCTTTGACAGAAAGAATGATTCCAGGAAGCCACACAAGAACCAATAGATAACCAAGAGATCCCACTTTATCTAAGAGTAGCACACAAGAGAAAGTACCAAAAAGACTGAAAAAGAGAAAATTGTACAACTACAACTGCTCCTCCTCGAAACTTGCACACTGTTTCTGGGTGACTGAGAGTGTGTGAGTGAGTCAACAAATGATCCAAGACACCCTCTATTTATACTAATCTGGCCAGATGAACATGTGTGTATTCAAGTAGCTCCAACCTGTCCATTTATGCATATAATACTTCAATATTACTTAGTCTGTTGAGCCAACTTGTCGTCTAGGGTTTTCACACATCTGTTTAGGGTTTCTCTTGCTTCTATAATATTCTATTCTAGTCAAAGGTTACATATGGAGGTTAATACCTCATGCAACTACTATAATATCAACAAATAACTCTATGGAAAAGCTTCCCAATAGGTGAAAAACTTTCCCTATGTTATACTTTCCCAAACTATTCTTAAGAGAACAAATGGTTTCTCCAAGAGTATTTGAGCAACATAACAATGCAATGAACTTCTTCCTTTTGTGCATACAATTGCCATCTATTTATAGAACCATAACAAGGTATTTTGTGAATTTTTCCAAGTGTGATTGGGAGACCTTCAGAGGTACATCCCATCTTTTCATTCATCCCAAGGCAGGATTTTGGGTCGATCTTGGGGTCTTGTCTTGAATCACTTCACCCCAGAAGTGGTTGAGGCCTGACCAAATTCATAAATGCACCGTTTCCACATCTGCACAGGTCTCTTCATGGACAATCAAACGGGTTTCACACTGCACACATTTGAATATGTTTTGGCCCGCACGGATGCACGCGCACTGACTTTGTTGGAAGTGCGCACAAATTTGTGGGTGTTTTACATAGTTTTGGTCATCTTTCTAGAATTGGTTCTGTAAATATTGGAAGTATGCTGTATATGTGCCGATTGTTTCTTCATCAATTGTCTGTATTGCTATGAGAAATGTTTTGGTGATAACACCCTCCTTCCTCTAAGGATGTCTTCCCTTCTGCATCATATCCCTTCCCTCTCTCAACACTTTTAGATCTACAAACCTTCTTTTAATGCCCAATTTTACCACATTTCCAACATTTCCTTAAGGATTTTCCTGGAGATTTAGATATACCTCTAGATTTAGATCTCCCACTCGAGGAATTCTTTTTATTTATATCCAAGGAACTCCCTCTTATAGATAAGGAATTAGTGCTCCAACTATCCATGGTTTCCCTCCTCATTTCTTCGATAACAAGGATGAAATCACATCATCAAACTTTAATGTGGTTGCATTACTCCCAATAGCTACAACTAGACTATTCCATGAATTTGGAAAAGAACACAATAAACCAATGTAATTATCTTCATAATAAATTTTAATGTCGCCAAAAAATAATTGACTTACCATCGTATTGAAGGCATTTCGATGCTTTAACACTGAGTCTCCATCATTAATCCTCAGGAGGTACAAATTGTTTCGTAGGAAAAGTTTGTTTACTAGAGACTTAGACTGATACAAAGCCCCTAACTTATCCCATAATCCCTTGGCTATAACTTCTCCTCAGACATTCAGTAACACTAAATCTGAAAGACACAACTGAATTGTTCTCTTTGCATTCCTATCCAATTTCATCTAGTCTTCCATTGACATGTCCCTATGTGCAATACCAAGATCCATGATGATTGACTATTCTTTTTCTACCAAAAGATCCTCCATTTTTGGATTCCAAAGCTCAAATCTTTCCCATTAAGTTTCTCAATCTTGATTTTATAACCACTTTCCATTCTCTTTCACCACAAGAATCACCACTACATAGCTTCCATTGAAACCATGTTTATCATAGACCCAAGATAACTGAACCCTTAGCGACAATGATGTCCTCTTGAAGCCAATAATTTCTCTGATACTAAATGTATGTTTCAAACCTTTACAATATAGCAATGCACACACATATTCTTTATAAAATAGAAAGAAAGCAATAACATTCACACATAGTACTCATAAATTTACCATGGAAACCCTTTACCAATAAAACCAACAAATGTTTAGATTTGCACCTATAAATCTCATTGTATTAACTTCACCATTTACAATACAATGTATATGATTATGTGGCATCCAAAACCCTAATTCTTCAATCTAGGTTAGATTCCTTAACTAGAATTACGACCCAAAAACCATTGGTCAAAAAACTACGTAAACAAATACCAAAAACAACCCAATGTTTTTTTGTAGGGGCTTCACCTTGAACCTCCAAACAAGGGGGCCCTTCCACCCCCCCTATGACCCCCCTGATGCACCCAACACAACATAGAATGCTTGTGACTAATCTTGCAAAGAATTTAAATCATACCCAACAATAAGATGATGGT
>SNQJ01S0023079.1:143460-153887 GCA_010110895.2 Picea sitchensis
TGAACCTCCAAACAAGGGGGCCCTTCCACCCCCCCTATGACCCCCCTGATGCACCCAACACAACATAGAATGCTTGTGACTAATCTTGCAAAGAATATAAATCATACCCAACAATAAGATGATGGTCCATTTGGAAGGAGAAAGAAGACAATGTATGCGATGCAAGAATTACAAAAGGGATGTAAAATCATTTCTAACCTATATACAAGATAAACAAGTGCTTGAACAAAAAAAAATAAGGGCAAAAATTCTTGAGGTAGCGTGAATTAAGAGGGTTAGGGAGAATCTCCCCTTCAGGCCCCACAAGCATATATGCCCTCTTTCCTAAACATTGTTTAACAATGTAAGGTCCCTGTTATAACTGTTCAAACTTTCCTCGACCAAAGATATCATGGGCTTGGCCATACATAAGGACTAGATCCCTTTCATGGAAGACATGAGGGTGGACCTTTTTTTCATATTGAGATTTAGAATGATTCTTGGTCACTTCAATGGTTTGCAGTGCTATATGATAGTCCTCATTGGCACATTTTAACATTGTTAGTCTTTATTCTAAGGGAGTGGTATCAAGGAGGAGTTTGACATCTAAATGTAGGGAGGGGATTTGACACTCAATTCATACAACTACCTTCTCACCATGGATGAGATGAAAGGGTGTGAACCTAGTGGAAGTCTTAGCAGGTGTCCTATAGGCCCATAATCTTGGGAAGGCCATGTGATGCCAATTGGTCTTATGCTTATTCATAGTCCACTCGAGCATGTTTTTAAGGATTTTATTGATGGTCTCGACTTGGCCACTCCCTTGAGAATGATAAGATGATGAATATTGGTGCTCAAAACGAAAGATTGAAGCTAGATTGTGCCAAGTTTCATCTTTTAAATGTTGACCATGGTTAGGAACCAATTGTTTCAAGACATTGAACTAAGTGATGCTATGGTTGAAAAATAAATGAGTTGTAGTAGATGTAGTGTTATTGAACATTGGTATATTGGATTCAACCCATTTCATGAAGTAATCGATGGCCACACTAATGTATTTATAACTGTCGACAGAAGTGGGGTTACACTCCATGAAAATCAATGGCCTATTTTCATAAAGGGAATGTGGTGATGACGGTGTGGAATGGAGCTAATATAGCTCGCACCTTAGGGGCATGGAGTTGATAGTTAGTACAAGGCTTAACTGCCTTGATATATCAATACAAAGAGTAGGCCAAAAATAATTTGTGCAGATAATCTTTTGGGTAGAAGCCATCCTGGAGACATGGCCACCACAAGCATTTAAGACCTACTCTGCCTCATCATGAGTGAGACATTAACACAATAAGATATCAAATCCTCAATGAGAAAGGTCATATCCAATGATGAGATAATGAGGATCCTAATGACAAATATGTTGTCGATATTCACGAGATAAATGAGGAACAAATGATAGTAATTATGACTTTGGAAACTATGAATCCAAATAATGGCTACTAGGCACACTAAATACACACTTATGAGGGTTTAAGCATATGTTATACTTGTGACACCTAAGGAAGATAACTTGCAAGTCTTATAATTCCTATGACCATTTTTTCGAAAAAGAGGCGAGGTCGTCACGATAGGCCAAGATAATGTGAACCAAGTCATGATAACAATATGAAATGGTGCACTTAAAAGTGGCTCTAGCATTCTTTAATTTGAAGGGAATAATACTATATGCATGTTAGGTACCAGATGTATTATAATAAATATAAGACAAAAATATTTCAACAAATACCAACAAAAGAACAAAATGTAGAGAACCACAACACCAAAAATGATACCTTCATTGATATGAAGCAATGTTTACTTTCCTTTTCGAGGGGGAAACCTCCAACAAAGCAACGATCTATTACAATATTTATCAAGAAAAATCTTTCTCATGCCTCCTACTCTTATTTATACTAATTCTATCTTCTAAAGTATATTCTAGAGGAATATCTTTCTCGAAGCGATAGCTTCTATTAAGTCTTCTTACATTAGACTTGTTCACATTATTAAATAGACCTTATGAACTAATGTTGGCCTTTATTACATGGAAAATATGTTATTCTACCTATGTGATAGGTTAGGGAGGTTAGGTCCCTAAAATTCCCTCACCCTTGAAGAAAACCCTTGTCCCTAAGGCTTGAGATGAGGAAATTGTTGTATAATGGTGGCCGATTCCAGGTGGCATCTTCTAGAGAAGTATCTTTCCATTGAACTAACAATTCCTTGAAGGTGTGCTGACGGAGATGACACTTTTGCTGGTCCAAGACTGCTTGTGGCTGCAACCAAATGGAACCTTCTTCATCCAACCTAGGGAGATTGGTTTGAGTTTGGAACTTGTCTCCAATCACTTTATTTAAGCATGAGACATGAAAAACAAGATGGATCTTAGAATGTCTGGGAAGAGCTAACTGGTAGGCCTCAGGCCCCACTCGCTTGAGAATTGTATAAGGACCATAAAATTTGGGAGCAAGTTTCTAACAATGGTAAGATTTGAGTGAATATTTCTTATAAGGTTGTAGATGAAGAAACACCTGGTCCCAACAAATTGATGTTCAGAACGACCTTATCTTATTGTTGCTTCATGTGATTCTGAGCCATGACCAAATTTTCTTTGAGGGTACGAAGAATGGCCCCTCAGACTGTAATATTATTTTCAACCTCCTGAACCTTCAAGACACTTGACATGTATGAGAGAACCGCTGATGCATTTTTCTTGTATAATGCTTCAAAATGAGTCATGTGAGTAGCAGTATGGTAAGATGTGTTATACCGCCATTCAACTAGGGGTAACCACTGAGCCCACTGATTTTATTTTTCAGATGCAAAACACCGCAAATATGTTTCCAAACACTTGTTGACAACTTCAGTTTGGTCATTAATATGGGGATTATAGGCAGCGCTGAGATGCAATTGGGTGCCCAGGACCCTGAACAATTCTTGCCAAAAATTGTTGGTGAAAGTTGGATCTCGATTAGAGACAATAGAATGAGGAATGTCATGAAGTTTGAATATGTTATCCATAAAAAAATGAGCCACTGTGGATGAGGGGCACAAGTGTTGAAGAGCACTTAAATTAGTATATTTGGAAAGATGATCTACTACCACCATGATGACTGAATTATTGCCTGATTTAGGTAAGCCAACAATGTAATCCATAGAAATATCCCTCCAAATAGTAGGGGGAATAAAAAACAATTGGAGTGTGACTGTAGCTTTGACTGTTTCTCCCTTATTGAGTTGACATGTATCACATTCATCCACAAAGCTGTGGATGTCATGTTTCATACCATCCCATAAAAAAAAATGTTTGACCTGTTCATAGGTTTTGATAAACCTTGAATGCCCAACTGTGGCTGAAGCATGAAGCTCAAAAAGAACCATGGGTTTAAGTTGTGACCGTTTGCTTAAATACAAATGACCTTTGTAGCAAAGATATTAATTGTTCCAAGAGTACCTTGGAGAAGCTTGATAATGGTGTTGCAATTGTTGGATCAAGAGAGAAAGTTTGGGGTCTTGCAGCCATTCCTGGCAAACAACTTGGAGCCAATATGGTACAATGAAGGAGAGGGAAAAGAGGGACCCTTCTTCTTCATAATTTTTGGAAAGAGTGTCAACAAACACATTTTATTTTCGCTTCATGTAAATGATCTCATAATCACATCCAAATAGCTTGGTCACCCACTTTTGTTGCTCTAGGGATGAAATTTTTTGTTCCAGAAAATACTTGAGGCTATGATGATCAATTTTAATTTGGAAGCATTTTCCCAATAGATAAGGATGCCAGAGATCCACGACATGTAGAATAAGCAACATTTCTTTTTCATAGGTTGATTGGAAATTTTTTGTCTTCGAAAGTTGTTTGCTACTGAAAGCCAAAGGCTTGCCATCTTGCATGAGAATTTTCCCAATTCCTTTCCCTGATGCAACACATTCCAGGACAAAAGTCTTGGTGAAGTTGGGAAGTTCCAGGATAAGAGTTGTGCACATAGCCTCTTTCAAGGTGTGGAAGGATTGATCATCTATTGGAGTCCAATTAAAAGCATTATTTTTAAGGAGAATAGTGAGAGGTGTTGCAATGTTTCCATAGTTTTGAACAAACTTGCAATAATATCCTGTTAAACCCATAAAACCACACAATATCTTAAGAGTTTTAGGGCGAGGCCAATTCTTCATAGAATTAATTTTCTTGGGATCCACCTGTATGCCATCCTTTCCAAAAATATGAACAAGTTACTCTACTTCGGAGGCTCCAAAGGAACATTTATATTGTTTGAGGAAAATTTTATGTTGAGAGAGTAGATGGAGAATTTGATCCACATGGGTGAGATGAGATTTCCAAGTTTTACTATAGATGAGAATATCATCAAAGAAAAATAAGACAAAATGACGGAGGAATGGATAGAATAAATGATTCATGAGACTTTGGAAAGTGGAGGTAGCATTACATAGGCCAAAGGGTATGACCAAGAACTCATAGTGAACCTCATGAGTTCTAAATGTGGTCTTGGGAATGTCTTCCTCTTTCAGACATATCGAGTGGTTTCCATAACGAAGATCAAGTTTAGCAAAGTACCGAGCACCACTCAATTCATCCAACAGGTCATCAATGATAGGAATGGGAAATTTGTCTTTTGATGGTGAGTTTGTTGAGGGCACAGAAGTATAGACACATGTGCCAAGTGCCTTCTTTATTGATTACCATGAACACATGAGAAGAATATGGGCTGGTACTAGGACGAATAACACCCACTTATAGCAATTCTTGAACAATTTTCTCAATTTCATTCTTTTGGGAAAAGGGACGACAATAAGGGAAAACATTGGTAGGAATACTGCCCGAGACTAGATGAATGGAATGATCATGAACACCACGGGAAGGGGGAAGTCCACAAGGAGTGGTAAAAACAACTTGGTGTTGGGAGAATATAGATTGGAGATCAAGATGCACATAGGGTGTCTCAACTGCTTGAATGGAATGGAGTTGGGAAATAATTCTCGAATGACCTTTTTTGAGGAGCTTTTCCATTCGATAGGAACTGATTATATCAAGGGAGCTTGATGTGATGCCTTGGAACTTATACTATTGTCCTTCATGTTGGAATTGCATGGTTAATTCTTTAAAATCCATGAGAATAGGGCCGAGAGTCCGTAACCATTCCTCACCGAGAATAATTTCACAACTGCCCATGTTGATAGAAAACATATGAGATTTCAGGTTCTATTGACCAAGTTGGAGGTGTAAATTTTCACAATGCCCTCCAAATTTCATGGAATAACCATTGACAATCATGATTTGAATATTGTTGTTTGCACGAATATAACAATTGGTTTTTTGGGCAATGCGACGATGAATGAAGTTATGGGTGCTTCTAGTGTCAATTAGGATGATGAACTTATGATGCTTAATGTAGCTAATTAAATTGAGGGTTTGGGGAGTAGAGAAGACAATGAGGGAATTCAGTGAAATGACTAGTTTGAATTTTGGTGGATCAAAGGGTGGAGTAATATCAACGGTCTCGAGTAGCTCTGCCACAGGGTAAACCTCTACCTCTTTATCAGAAACACCCTCATAGATGACCATAAAAATATTCCGTTCCTTACACTTGTGCCTCAGAAAATATTTGTCATCACAATTATAACAAAGGCCTTTGAGTTGGTGTTCAACCATTTCTGCCCGGGTCGATTTCTAGATCTTGAGTGGAGTGGCAGGATGGGCGAGATTTGAGGGTTTAAAGCGAGCAAAAAATGAGGGTTTTTTGGTTTGGGAGAAGACAACCTGTTGTGCTTCCTTATCTCATTTAGTAGCTTCTTCCCAAGTCTCGGGGCGAGCCATTAGGACACAGATGCATATTTCATCCTTTAGGCCACTGATAAAGCATTTCCGAAAAAAGGCATTTGAAATTCCCTCCATGTGAAAATCCAAGTGCTCAAAGGAAGCTATAAAGTCTTCCACTGTGCCAAATTGTTTCAACTTGGTCAAATGGCCTAAATGGTGGGTGTCGGTTTCAAAGCATTCATAAAGCTTTGGAACAAATTGTTTCCAAGCCACATACCCTTGGCATGCATTTTTTCTCCATTGCCACCATTGCTAGCATTCAGGATCTAGGTAGAGAACACCATAACAAAGTTTATCCAACTCATCAGTAATGACATGCAAAGAGAAATAATGTTCCATTTGAGTGACCCAACCTTTGGGATTTGAGACTTCAAATTTCTTCACCTCCACTCTAGGAAGATGCAGGTCACACTGAAAGGACGTGGAATGGGAGGATTTAGTGCCTTCTGGGTTATAAGGTGGTGCAGAAGAGAAAGGATATTGATATTAATTAAACAATGCGGTCAAGTTGTTCACTGCTTCTTGGGATTGCTGACACATTGTGGTCAAGTTGGTCACTACTGTTGGAAGTGATTCTAGTGGGGGGAGCTGGGAATTTATGTTAGCAATGTTGGAAGTAAGGTTAGAGATATATTTCATGGTTTTCTCATTGAATTTTTCCAAGGAAGTGATGCGGTTATCCAAGTCTTGATTGCAGGCGTGGGCCATTGGGGAGGGAAAGGGGCATGTAGGTCCACACAAAAAAGGGGTTACTGGTAAATGGTACCACGATGATCAATGCGAAGAGAGGAATTCAATGGGATAGGTTCCAAATAAGGGTGCAAGGAAGGGTAGGTGGGCCCACAGAGAAAAAAAGAAAAACAAATTAATGAGTGATAGATACCACAATGATTAGGGCGAAGAGGGGAATCCAATGAGACAGGTCCCAAATAAGGGTACCGGGAAGGAGGTAAGGTCCACAGGAAAAGAAAGGCTTAAAAATGATAGGTACCACAAAGATCGAGGAAAATAGAGGAATCTAATGGGATAGGTCCCGAATAAGGGTGTCGATGGGACCATTATACTCGTTTTTTTTATACTCTTGCAGAGTTATACTCCAACATGAAGAATAATGTAGTGAAAGATTACCCAAATTGTTAATAGGAAAAATTATGTAGGAATTTCACAACTAGAATGCAAGAGGCATGGTTGTGTGGAAACATATCTCATCTATTCCTTTTCTGTTTTGTTTCTTTCCCAAGGGTTAGGGTTTTTAGGGTTCCTACAGAAAAGGGTTTTCCTTGTGCTATAGCTCTCTGATATACGTGTGGGGTCGAACAATGGTACTCAACCCAATATCTTAGGAAACCAACTAAGGAGGCTCGACCGTACCCTTAGCCGTACTACCTGATTACCTAGGTACTAGAGAGTATCTTCCCTAGTGATATTCTCAATGTCACTATAGTAGTCAAGTGGTCGATCGACTGATCTAAAGCTATTTTCAAGAGACCTAGGGGACTCTCGATCTTCCTGACGCTACATGGGAGTGATGGCCGTGTACATATTCTTTTTGATGTAGTACTACTTGAAGGGTACCAACATGGGTTGTAGATGTTTCCAACAAGGTGAAACGTTTGTTTTAAGTAACCTCGTGAACCGCCTTCATTTCCTGCTTGTAGTCTTCCCCACTGTAGTTCTACCCGCTGAACGATAGATCTCTATGCTTTAAAGACGATGAAAATACATGTATCTACCCTAAATTTTTTTTCCACAGTTTCCATAGAGGAAAGTGCTTTGATACCACTTGTTAGTTACCATATGTATTATAATAAGAAGAAAACATAAATATTGCAAAAAATACCAGTGGAACAACAAAATGTAGAGAACCACAACACCAAAAATGATACCTTTATTGATAGGAAGCAATGTTCACTTGTTTCTTCGAGGAGGCAACCTCCAACATAACAATTCTCTATTACAATAATTCTCAATACAAATCTCTCTCATGCCTCCTACTCTTATTTATACTAATTCTATCTTCTAAAGAACATTCCAGAGGAAGATCTTTCTAGAAGCAAAAACTTCTATTAAGTCTTATTACATTAGAATTTTTCACATTATTAAAAATGCCTTATTAACTAATGTCAACCTTTATAACATAGAAAATATATTATTTTACCTATATGAGGGGTTAGGGAGGTTAGGTCCCTAACAACGCGAAGGCCCCAATGGGGCAGTAAATTCTCTCTTGTATTGATCTTGGGGTCAAATCCGAATCTAATCATATCCAAAGAGTCCATGCATGAAGAAAAGGATATTATGGTCAACACATGCATTTATAATTTGGTCAATGAATGGCATCAGGTTTGGGATATGCATGATTTAGATTGAAAAAATAGATACAAACATGAATGGTTCATTTTTTCTTCATAACGAGGACATGGTTAGAAATCCATGAAGTGTATGCAATAGGGTAAATTAATCTTACATGAATCAATTTTATCAATTTTAGCTTTGATGGAGGGGTACTTTCCGGGGTGAATAGGCCGTTGTTTTTGATGGAAATGAATGCAATACAATAATGTATCAATGTGATGTTCAACAATGGCAAAATCGAGTCCAAGCATCTCTAAGTACGACTAGGAAAAAACATCTAGAAATTCTTGGAAAAGGGATTTATAAGCAACAATATCTTTAGGAGAATAGTTTTCTCCAAGAAGGATATGTTTGTCGACACTAGGGGTAATAGAGATATCCACCTTAATGTTAGGTGAAACATTGGCCATATTCCCCTCAAATAAATTAGGTACATGGATGGGGTTCTTAAACTATTCAACTTTTCTATGGGGGATACATTATTTTGTTTCAACAACATATTAGTCAGAGGGACTCATCTATTGAGATAAAAAATAGGAATGGTGGTGTATATCATCCCTAGGATAATATGGCGTGGTAAAGGACTCTATAATTTCTTCATCAGAATGAAAGATATGGGTATTAGATTTAGCGTTATTTAGTAACATTGTTGTGGTAGAATATGGGATAGTCAAGCCTTTGTCAATGCCATAGTAATGAGAGGTTTGGCTTTGGTAAAGAGAGACAATTGAACCAAAGTTGTGGGTGGGTTATGTCTGCTCATGTAAGGTCTAGTCACATGATACTTCTAAAGAGAACATGGAACCAACAGGGGGGTATCCCACCGATGTTGATACCAAGGGGACATCAAGCACAAAAGTGGTGCTCCAATGTACATCTAACGAAAATAAAGGTTTTTTAGAAGATAACAATCCCATGGAAGTTGAGAGGTAAATAATGTGCATGGTATTCTCATTTTTTTTGATAGGAGGATTACTGATTTTGACAATTTTCTTTCCCTTAGTATGAAAAAACCTTTGACGTCGAAGGGCAACATCATCCACAAATGGGGTTGGTTTATCCTCTAGAGAGTAATCAAGACAACAAATAATGGTGAGGGCATCTCGAAATTGGGACAATGATGAGAGTTATGATTGTACGTATTGTACAAAGCACATTAATGGTTGGTGTGCGAGGGCTCAATGCACTTAGTGGATGATTCTGAAAGATAAATTTTCACCCTGAGATTGGATGAATTGGGTTCTAAATCATCAACATTAAACATGTCCTTTAATTTTGGGAGTGTTGGAGAATTGTTAGAGAAATGTTAGCACATGGGGGAATGAGTTCGGGTGCAATATTTTGAGTGGCCATAACATGTCCAGAGTTAGAGGTGCCCCCAGTATTTTTAGATCCCCCCCCTTGTAGAAACTCCTTTCCTTGATTTGGTAGAGGTTGATTGGGATTGTGTATATTCCATAGAAGACATAGGGGTAGTACCTTTAGGCTAAACATGTGTCAATACCAATGAGGAGTTGAAACTAATGAAACATGAGGTGTTGGAGGATCTAGATACCATACTGGGATCCATAAGGTAAGATTAAGAAAAGCTAAGGTATCCATCATAGGGTTGCTTACTATTCCTATAGGGGGAAATAGAAATGGTACTTGAGAAAACATAGACCTTTGAGGGGGAATCCCTCCCCATGATGGTGTGGATGACACATGATTTGTGGGATCAATAGAAGGTTGTGGGGAAGAGGCCTTAGACGATGAAGGTGTTGAGGTAATAGGTTTTTAGGATGTAGTCACCATAGAAACATTATATGGATATGGGGGGGTTATTACCAACAAAGGACCATAATGTGTTCCAAGAAATGAAAAATCCTTGAATTTTTTGGGACCAACATCACAAAAAGTTGAAATGGTTTGTGTCTGATCCACGAAAGGAAAAACACTATCAAGATTCAATTGAGCTTTAGGATCATGGTATGTAAGATGATCAATGGTAAAAAACTTCCCATCATGGGGGAAGCCCATAGTATGGACAAATGAAGAGGCAATTGTCTTCATAGCATACATGTTTCAAGATAAATCCATAAGTGCGGACACAAACCGATCTCCCTAGATCCACCTGGATCTAGAACAAAACAGGACAGAATAGGATGCTTTCCTTAAGTTTTAAATATTGAATTTACTAAGAGGCAAGAATAAGTAACATACCTTATAATCGCTTCCTATA
>SNQJ01S0023079.1:162500-176140 GCA_010110895.2 Picea sitchensis
CCCTTTCTCCATGATAGCTCCTCTCCTTTTATAAGTTGAAGAGGATAAGGTGAGGAGGTTAGGATGATCCCACTCAATCATGAAAGCGAGTAAGATCCAAACCATTCGGATGCCACCTCACCATAGAAGCTTCTCGTTCTAGAAGATTCGCGAAAACGCTCATTTTTCCCACGTGCTGGAATGTTCGCACCCTAGCTATAGAGCAACCTGCGAACTATTCACACCCTGACTATAGTGCAACCTGTGAGAATTGGTCATTCTCGCACCCTGCCTATATAGCAACCTGCGAACATTCCTTTTATAAGGTTTTTACATAGGAAAAAGCAACTTCTTTTCTCAGGAGAAGTTCTTCTCCCTTCTCTCTTTAGCAACTCAGGCCACTGTGACCCCTCTGAAGGTAACATATAGGTTTACATCATTAACGATCATAGGGATGACAAAAATAATGTGTAACAATACATTAAACTACATCCTAAGAGAATTTCATAGTTTGAGGGGGCACCTACAACCTCAACATTTATGAAAACCCGTTTACCAGCTAACTAAATAGGACAATATTAATATAACCCTTTTAGTTGGTAATCATACACATGAAGGGTAATCATAGACATAATGAGCTCRTAGAGCCTAATTTCTTCTAGACATGAGCATACATCACACAATGTGTGGATGTTCCCTCATCGATAATGCATTGATGAATAAAAAAGTTCTTGATCATAACCGAAAGATGAAAGGAAATAGATGGGGGGAGATGAGGCTTGACTTTGTCGATATAAAAAATGGTCATTCTATCATCTAAAGGGTCTATCACCCCCAATGTAGATAGTAGATCCTTCTGTTGCACAGGGAAAGTCTGAAGGACCTCTAAAGGTGTCATAGTCGCATGAGACTAAGCTAGATCATCACCTGTATTGTAATTATGCATAGCCCATGAAATGGAGTTGTGGGATTTTTGATGTAAAGGAACCTTTGGCACCTTGCGGGGAATATCAACCATAGGTTTAGAAATTTTCAAAGGTCCATTATTAGTCACGGGGGCGTGGATCACTTGGCTTGACAGACGACGCTTTAGGGGGCATGCCATACTAACGATATTAGGTTGATAGATTAATATTGATTGAGTTCATGTACAATATTTGATAAATACCATCTCTAGAAGGGTCATAATTGGTAGGTTGAGCATAAGGTTGGCGTGGATACAAATACTTGTGTCAAAAAAGGGTTTCACAATGTAGTTGGTTGCGATGATGGAGGGGTAGGTTGAGTAGTAGTTTGATTAGATGTTGCTTTATCTTTCTTAGTGACTTCCTTCAATCAAAGCGATTCAGGTAAAAATGGACAATCACGGGTATATAATGTCCATATACACTATAAATAGATCAAGGATGATTTGTGCGATGTTGAGGGTTCTTCCCCTATTTTGGTGTGGGATTGTTACCTTGACCCTAATTTATGGTATTCTGGTTAGCTTTAACATTATTATTGGGTTGCTGATTTTGGTTCCCTTAGTTTTGGCATTGGTCATTCTGTTTGTCCTTACCCTTATTCTTCCTTTTGTTTTTGGTATTCTAATTTTGGGGTCGGGTATACTTTTTTTAACATACACTTGTCCTTGACGAGGAGGTGTGGGCTGGACGAAATTAACTAGGGGTTGAAGAACCATTATCGGATGAAATAAAGTTGTTGGGGGAAGGCCAAAAAATGGATAGTACGGATTCATGGCTACTCCACTACAAGAAGAACTAGTACAAGCATGGCCATGCATGTATGATGTGTAGGGGGACGTGAATACGAGGTACTAGTTCCCACTTGAGATGTGGAGTGATAAGAATGTGAAATAGGGTTAGAATAATTGTAAGGAATTAAGGGACACATGACAAGAGTTGGGGGTTAAGAGGTACTGACCCCACCATATGGGGTGCATACCCATTAGGTCCAAGGGGATAAGAGTATGGATTATTTTATGACATAGACTTGATAAAACCATTAGTCGTATGGGATTCCCTTGGTGTAGACAAGTCACCAGAGTGAGAGAGAGGGACATTATGAAGGATGGTATATACATACCTCGATTGGGCATAGATAAGGTCATATTGTTGTGCCTTCTGAATGACTTCTTCTTTAGTCTTGGGCATGGTCATGGCTATGCCTTTGGTGATGGGAGGAAGTAACAACTTCAAAAATCAACCCAGAAGGAATCTATCATCAATATTATCTTTAGACAAGCCATGCTGAGTACACAATTCATGGATATGATCTGTAATATGGGTGGTAGTGGTTTGATGAAAGATGGTGAGAATCTCGATCCCTACATTTTGGTGAACTGAAAATTGAAAAAAGGTTAAGGACATGTTGGTTGTGGAGTCCAAGGTGCTATGGGAATGGGTTGGTTGATCTATGTACCATTTGGTGATCACAACTGTGAGGGTGCAACGAAACAACCTTAATATAATTGAGTTGTTGGTGATGCTATTAAATGATCGCCAAAGGTGGAATGACACGATATGATTAGAGAGATCCTCTCCAACATGACCTTAAAATTTGGGGATATATGATGGTAGCTTGATCTCCATAAATATCCAAGTAAAATTATGTTGAATAAGATCATTAACGAGTTTAGTCAAATCAATGAGATTCAACCCAACCATATAAGGTAAAGCGAGTTGGGTTTGCATTTGTGCTCGAGTAGTGTTAGGATTAGTTCTTACCGTGGTGGAGGGATCCTCTCCAACACAACCCTCAAATTTGGGCATATTTGAGGGTAGCTTGGTCAACATCGTTGTCCAAGTATCATTATGATGAATAGGATTATTGATGAGCTTATTCAAATCAAGGAGATTCAACCTTTCCATATAGGGTAAAGCGGGTTGGGTTTGCATTTGTGCTTGAGTAGTATTATTATTATTTTGCGCCATGGTGAGAACCAATGTGGTACTTGGGTTAGATGAAGGTAATCCAATCGAAGGGGGACTATCTCCAAGAACACCTAAACTAGATGTCCTCATAGGGGATGAGGGTTCAAAATATGAAGAAGATGAAGTTACTGAATTCAAGGATGATGAGCCCAAAGGAGGTATAGGTTGATTGATATTGAATCTTTGAGTAGGAGATATGACATGACTAGGAATTCTCAAAGGAGATAGGCCACAGAGTCTATGAGAGAATGTACTTGGGGCTGTAATGATTCCTAGGTGGAAATATCTCTCCTAAAAGGCAATTAATTTATCAAAAKCTAAAGTCACCAAAGAAACTAATCAAGCAAACAAAATGATCAACAAAAATACTATGTGATTAGATGGTGCAACAAGTGGTTTCAAGTGTGTTTTAATCACAATATGGATTTCCTAATTGAATCTTTCATCCTATCAAAGAAAAAGACTCAATCATAAGAGTAAACTAAGAGTGCTCAAATAAGCCTAAACTATGACCCTTCCAAACCTTTCTCCAAAATGGTTGAAGTTACCATCAAATAAAGAGGACGAAGAGTAGAAAAAAGGGCCTTCTAAACAACTACAAGGAGAGGTGATGAAATCTTCTGTGTATACGAGTGAAGGTACAAATGAGACAATTATAACTAGGAGACAAAGGGTTATGAAATACCAATTTCCTGTAGAAATATATCTTGAGTTCCCTCAGTTTGACAAGAGCCACCCAGGTAGGAACATAGTAGAATGGCCATTAAGACACCTCTTCACATATAAGTGCAACATGCTACCTTTCCTTCAACTAGAATTAAATAGTCAAGGGATATTTGGTATTGAAAGAGCAAGGAGTCTCAATATCGGTATTTGATAGAAATGATTTCCAATTCCCTAAAATTCAATTACTATGTTTTAGATGTAAATGGTTGTGACAAATTATTTGGATATCTATCCCCATAATCCTAACTTAACTACAATATTCTTTTGGCCCCAAGTGGGAATTTAGTGTGTTAAATTAAGCGGTTAATTTTAAGGCTGAGCTTAGGGTCATGGACCAAGCATATCATTAAGATGTGAAGTGAGTGCACAAGTGGTGTGATCAAATTTAAAAGAAAAGGCTTTGAAATATAATTACTTGAAATAAATGAGATCTGAAATTGAAATGCAAGCTAAAGACTTAAATAAGAAATCAAGTAAAAGAAACTTTTTCTTTATCTTATTGAAATTTCAAAGGCAAAAGAAGCATGAAACAATTCAAAGAATCAAATATAAAGTCCTACTTCAACCTAGCTAAGGACTAAGATTAAACGAACATGAAATTTCAAATTGAAAAGAAAAATAAATAAGCCAAATACTAAGAAGCAAGGGTGATTCTTTTCTCTAACTTGAAGACTTTCCAATTTGAAATAAAAGTCATACTTTAACAACAAACATGCAAGGGATGAAATATGGAAAATATATGTGTATCTAGCTAGAAAGGCAGAGTCCAAAACCTCACAAAAAAATTCGAAACCTAGGACAAGTACTAATGCAACAAGAGCAACTTTTCTTTGTCCAAAGTTTTTGCAAATGAAGCAATTCTGAGAGCTACTACTAAAATAGAGATATGCAATGCAACAAAAAGAAATCCTAAAAGTAGAAGGTAATAATAACCATAGGGGGCCTTTTATGTACATACATAATTTCTCAAAGAATGCATTACATAATAGTACTGATACCCTAAAAGTATGAATGAACCCTAAAAGAACACTGCCCAGACCAAGAAAAAACTAAAAATGCAAAAACCAATTATTTCTAGGAACAATGTAGAAAATTACCCCAAAATATTTGCTAGTAGTGTAGAAATAGGGGTAAAATTCTATGATAAATGAGTGCATAACCCCCCTCCCCCCAACCCCATAAAAACAAAAATTCTACTAAACAAGTGTAGAAACTAAGGGCAATTTCTGCACTCAACATGTGCAAGAAAAGGGGCCAATATCGACACTAGCCCTGAAACATATAATGAAAGATGTTGGGATGTTCTTGAGATAGAAATGAAGGTTTCCAACATGGTAAATTATGTGCAAATAGAACATAAAGGAACATAAATCAAATTGCACAATCTACATTATGAGTGAAGGGGGGGAGTGGGGAAACACAACCCGAAAACCAGGGAAGAAGAAATGTCTATTTTCCCTAATGGAATCTCCATTTTTTTGTGTGCAATTTGTGACAATGGTGTAAAAAATACACTAACTTAATGATTGCATGTTAAGCAAAAACAATAATGGATTTTAGAGATAGAAAACATAAACCCTAAGTTAAGTTTTCCATTCTCAAACCCTAACTTATTCATGCAAGAAAGAACATGAGAAAGAAAGCATTGAACAATAATTTTAAAAACAATGTAAAGAATGCTCCATTACCAATGAATATGCCAAGAAAACACATGTAAAGTGAGCTTGATGAAGATGATGGGCTCCAAAGCCCCTCCTTGGGATGGGTCCTTGGCTTCCTTGAAGTGTTCATGACTCCGTCCTTGGTGTGTTCATGACTTCGTCCTTGGTGGATAAGCAAGGTACCTAGGTAATAAATATTCTATCAAGATGAAGAGTTCCTCAATATCTCTGGTGATATTTTAGGAACATTACCTTGCTTTTGATAATGGATAGATGGAAAGACCTCAAATGATTTATTTATATGAAAAGTAGTGGTCAAACCCGCTTGACATATTCTTCAAAATAGTGGCTAAAGATGACCAAATCAATATTAACAACAACAATTAGGGTTTAATATGGTCCACACATACTTAACTTCCCATTTTGGCAAATCTGGCCTAGAAACAATCAAAATTGGATTTTTGGTAGAACAATGTAGCTTTTGGGGGTATTTTACAGGTTGTCTGAGTGCACTTATTGGGGATAATATTTGCACATGCACTTTTTGGTCAAATTAAAGGTTTGAATCTACTATTTCCAATGAGTTAGAGTTCATATGGTGGTGGAAAGGGTTTGAAAATGGTAGTTATGCATACCAATAGTGACATATTTCAGTAAGACTATTGAAATGTCATAAGTGAGCAATTTTAAGGTGATAACACCCATTGTGTTGGGTGAAGTGTTTTATTAATATAGTATTATGTTATTGTGTGTATATCTATCTCAACTTTATGTAGGGTTTTTACATTTAGTGATCTAGCTCATTCTGTAATATGGTATCAGAGCAATAGATCTATGGATGAGAAGATAGATCGTTTTTGTAGATGATCAGAGCCAAATTGTGTGCCCAATTGGAGCATTGATATTTGTGGGGTTGTGTCAATTCATGGCAAGTAGTTGGTAGATTGTTGAGCCACTGTTTCATAATGTAAAAGACAATCACCACAAGTAGCCATTGTTTCACACTAGAGAAGAGATGCCATGAATTTAAGCCATTAAGGCATTATGGCCCCATTATTGTAGCCCCATAGATTTCGTTTGAAGAGTGAAGAAATACACCATGACGTTAATGGAGAAAATAAATTAAACAATAATTCACACCAACTCAAACTTTCTCATTACCAAAGCATACATTTATATATAGAGAGGAGATTTCTCAGGAGTCAACCTTCTCCTATAATCTCTCAACAATTACTCCTTAATTCACTCAACAATCTCTCCGTAAATCTCTCAAGAATGTTTCTCTAACCCTAATTAGACCTTCGAGATATAACAACTAACAACAATTAATCTAGAATATTTCCAAGTGTGTTATTATTCCAACATTTCTTCCCCATCATGATCATTTGGAAATATTCCAAGATTTCCTTTGAATTTGCAAAACTTTTTCTTTGATAGTGCTTTGGTGAATATATTTGCTCCCTGATATTTTGTTCTTCAATACATAATCTCGATCACACCTTGTTGAACCAAATCACGAACAAAATGATACTGATTATCAATATGCTTGACCTTCTTGTGAAAAAATGGATTATTTTCCATTTGAATAACACTTTGATTATCACATATCAACTGAGTGCTTTGTTCCTGCTGTGCATGTAGATCTTCCATAATTATTCTTAACCACACTTCTTCACATGCTGCTGTCGCTGTGGCTTTATACTCTGCTTCTTCTGTGGAGAGAGAAACTGTAGGTTTATTTTTAATACTCCAAGAAACTACTGTTGAACCCATGCTAAATGAATATCCCAAGGTTGATTTCCTATCATCCATGTAGCTTTCCCAACATGAATATGTATAACCAATCAACCTGAAATATTTTGTAGATTTGTATACCAAGCCATAGCCAACTATAACATGTGGATATATCAAAATCCTCTTAGCTACTTTCCAATGCAATTCCTTGGGTTCTGCCATAAATATTGATATCATATTGATTGCAAAAGATATATATGGTCAAGTTGTAGTTAAGTAGATCAAATTTTCAACCAATTGATGATACAAAGTAACATCAACTGAATTGGAGTCATCATGCCCGTATAACTTCAACCCGAATTCCAAAGGAGTTTTCGCTGACTTGCAACTCAATATTTTGAACTTCTTCATGATATCCCAAGTATACTTGGCTTGTGACATGAAAACACTATCTTCCTTCTGCCAGACTTCAATAACCAAGAAATAATGCAACTCACCAAGTTCTTCCATCTCAAACTCAACAATCATAAGTGACTTAAAATTTTGAAATAATTCATCATTGTTCCCTGTGTATATCAAATCATCAACATATAATGAAACTATCAGAATGTCTGGTCTTGATTGAAAATATAGAGATTGGGATCAAATAAAATTTTAACTAAGACATGATCCTGAAAATATTTATTAATTCTAGAATACCATGCTCTTGGCGCTTGCTTAAGACCATACAAGGCCTTCTTCAACTTGTAGACATAATATTATTTACCTGGAACTTCAAAACCTTATGGTTGCTCAACATAAATTTCTTCATCCACATAACCATTCCATAAAGCCGATTTAACATCCATCTGATAAATTATCCATTTATATTGTGCAACCAATGCAAGTACCATCCTAATTGTATCCAACGTTTCCACTGGAGCAAATGTCTCTATATAATCAATTCCCTCTTTTTGTGCATAACCTTTTGCAACTAAATGAGCTTCATACTTATCAATTGTGCCATCTGATTTAGACTTAGTTTTATAAACCCATTTAGTACCAATTACATATTTTCCTTTTGGTAAACTGACCAAGTCCCAAGTATCATTCCTCACCAAGGCATTCAATTATGCTTCCATAGCTTCATTCCATTATTATTATTATTATTATTTTGATGCTTCTGCATAGTTCTATGATTCATCCATCTTCATTACTTGTGCCATAAGTTCATAATTCACAATGCAAATTTGGGATCTAGCAAGTCTTCTTTCAAAATTTATATCCAACATATTTCTTTCTGAATGACCCCTTTCAAACCACTTAGGATTCTTCTTGACTTCATCTACCTTTGTTAACTTAGAATTTGATGCATCACCAATATCCACAACATCTTTTCTTAATTCAATGTGTACATTTTCTAGATGGAAAATTCCCTGCTCATCTAAAACATCATCTCTACTTATTATCACTTTCTTTGATTGAGGATCAAACATCCTGTAACTTCTTGTTTCAATACTATAACCAATGAAAATGCACTTAACACTTTTATCATCCAATTTACACCTCTTTTCCTTARGAACATGTGCATATGATGTGCAAAAAAAAAACTTTCATATGTGCAACACTTGGTTTGTATCCTGACCATGCTTCTTCTGGAGTCAAATTCAATACTGCTCTCGTAAGAAATCTATTGAGAGTTTAAACMACTGTGTGCACTGCTTYGACCCAAAATTCATTTCCAAGAGACMTAGTTTTTAACATGCACCGAGCCATTTCAACTATTCTCCCAGTTTTCCTTTCCATGACTCCATGATGTTGAGGAGAGTAAGAGTTGGTAAACTCTCACTTTATTCCATTCTTCCTACAATAATTCAAAATTTCATTTGACCTATATTCTCCCCCATTATCTGTACGAAGGGTGAGAATTTTCAAACTACTTTGCTTTTTAACTAATGCCTTAAACTCAAGAAAATAAGTAAACACGTTAGACTTCTCCTGCAAAAGTTACTCCCATGTCTTCCTGGAACAATCATCAATGAAAGTGAGGAAATAATGTGCCTCTCCAAAAGTCATAGTCTCCATTGGACCACATAAATATGAATGTATTAGTGTTATATGTTTTCTAGCCTTCCATGTTCTATTTGATAAAATTTCCCTGTGTTTTTTTTTACCAAAAATACACCCTTCACATATTTAATCATCCATCTTAATATATGGAAGACCATTCACCATGTTCTACTTCCTTAACAACACCAAACTTTGAAAATTCAATGTCCCACCCTTAAATGCCAAAGCCTGCTAGTCATTTCTTTTGTAACATTCACACTGTGTGAGTTGCTTAAATCAAAAGAAAGTTTGAAGATTTTTTATTTAGTCTGTTATCCCTCAAGATGTTCCAGGATGTAAATGGAACTATGACAGGGAATCCTAGGGGATAATACCTAGGATAGATCTTAAATCCATGTTGATTTACAACAAGATTTATGCAAAATTTTGGGTAAAATTCTCTCTCTCTCTCTCTCTCTTATAGAACTCTCGGCTCTAAAACAATATTAGAACCAATATCAAGGCATTCAACATGAAGAGGAATATTCCCATGAGTGTTTCCGACAATTTGATTTAATTTTTAAAAGGGGTGGATTGGAAGAAATACAAGGTAGACATGTGAGGCAGCTCTATGGTGAATCTTGTTGAAATATTATAACTTTGAAGAATATTCTCATTATATTTCAGTTATTATCTTATATATCAAATCCCCTTTTGTGGATTGATCATGTCGGGACTTGTATAAGACCAAATCCCCTTTTGTGGATTGGTCAAACCATATTTATATAGTGGCATTTGTAAAGTCGCCCCCAGGGTTTATAAAGTGGTTTTAACCACTCTTGGAAGAAGTTGACCCTACTAAGTGAAGAGACATAACCCTAGTGCCTCCTCAACGAGTATTTATAAGTGAGGATGGCACCTCACTTATTCACACACTCACTCACTCATCTAGTGCACATCTTTTGAAGGTAGTTGCAATTGCAGGAGGAAGGAGAAGAGAGGCACATGCTTAGTCCTAGTTTATTCTTGGAGTTTTGGTCTTAGTCTTGGCATTGTATTAGAAATCTATTATTGAGGAAGTTTTTGCTGTGTTTTCTCCCCCATGAGTGTTTCCCAGGATAAAATGCTGTGTACCTTGTGATTGTGTTTTTCTTAGTGATCCTTTTTATGCTGTTGTTTTGGAAATACATTGAGAAAATTGAAAATAACCTAATAACAACATTAATATTAACATGGTATCAGATCTTGATTGAATATAGCACCTTTCACTGGGTATCTAAAAACATCAATGTTTCCATACAAGGAAATTAGGGCTTTTTACTGAAGAGGAATTTATGACCAAAAACTCTCTAGGGAAGTGCACCCTACCCTAACACATCTTTTGGCAGCTTGAGCATACCTTTTCAGTTGCCAAGATCTCCAGAAATTCAAACCCCAGTTTTGATTGGTACTAGAAAACTAGAACCAATACAAGAAGTACCAGTCCAAAATTATGCAGGTCAAGTTTCAAGGGGTAAAACTTGGAATTTTCTAAAACAATCATCTTCAACCAACTCGCCTCAGCCCAACACATCTCCTGGTAAGTTCATATTCATTTTCTGGTCATTTTCCTAGCTCTAGGTCAAGATATCTGCAAGAACCAAGCTTGTTGATAATTTAGAAGGTGTGGAAAATTTTCGTGCCTGGAAGTACATAATTTGACTCATTCTTGAAGAGAATGACCTTGCAAAATTCATAAAAGAAAATGTACCAGAACCCAAAGAAGAAGCAACCAAAGAGAAGTACAAGAAGGATATGATTAGGGCCAAACAAATAATTGCAGATTCCATTAAATACCATTTGATCCCTCAAGTGTCTTCTAAGAATACTCCAAAAGATATGTTTGATTCTCTAACCAAAATGTATGAAGGAAAAAACATCAACCGAAATATGAATTTGAGAACCCAACTCAAGAATACAAAGATTTAGAAAGGAGAAACAGTTCAAGACTATTTCTCTAGGGTTTCTCAATTCAAGGAACAATTATAAGCAATTGGAGACAACTTAGATGAAAATGAACTCATAATGACAACTCTTAATGGTATCACAAGACCTTGGGATGACTTCATCCAAACTATCTATGCAAGAAAATAAAAACTCCAATTTGATAGTCTATGGGAAGAATGTGTTCAAGAAGAAGCAAGAGTGGCCAACCGAGAAGTCGTACTATTAAGGGATGAAGATCAAGCCCTAGCTTCTCATGCTAAAGGAGGAAAGAAAATGTCTCATTTCCAAAAGGAGACCAATTTTCATAAAGAATCGCACCCTCCAAAGAGATTTCATAAATATCATAAGGGTCAAAGAAAGGGAAAATACTTCTCCTCTTATCAATCTTATCGTTGTGATAAGATGGGACACATTGCTAAGAACTGTCCTGCTATAACAAAAGAATACAAGAAGAGAAATAACAAAAGACATCATGCCCATGCAACTGAATATGATGAGATACCCAAGAAGTTGACTAAAGAATAAATTGAAGATTATGTTTTGTTTTCTACCTTCTTAGGATCTATGACACCTGGAGAGGATACTTGGCTCATAGATAGCAGTGCCTCTAATCACATGAAGGGTTAGAAATAAATTCTCTCTAGACTTACAGAAAATGACTTACCCCATAAAGTTTCACATGGAGATGATTATCAGTACCCTATCAAAGGAATGGGAGAATCCACCTACAAACTGGATTCAGGAACTCTGATGAGAATGAAGGATGTACTCTATGTACCAGGTTTGACAAAGAACTTACTCTCTATCTCATCCCTAGATAAGAAAGGTTTGAGGTTTGCATTCATAGATGGTGAAGTCATTATGTGGCCTAAAGGAAAAACTATAGAAGATGCAATTGTTATTGGTATAGAATAAGGAGGTTTGTAAAAGTTAAAAGGTCACTCAGATGTAGCCTTCACTCACTCTACTGAAATTCCTTGTGAACTTTGGCATATAATACTAGCTCACATAAACTATAAAGCCTTACCATATGTAATCAAGGTAGTTACAGGTTTTCCAGAATTTAAGGTTGATCATGAAGGTGTATGCAAGGGATGTGCACAAGGAAAGAACATAAATAATCCTTTCCCAAAGAGCGATAGTAAAGCAAAAGGAATCTTGGAACTCATCCACTCAGATGTATGTGGTCCAATTCCATCAACCTCTCTAAGCATCTATGTATACTATGTATCATTTATTCATGATTACTCTCGTAAGACTTGGGTTTATTTCTTCAAATCAAAAGATGAAGTACTCAGAAAGTTCAAGGAATTCAAAGCCCTAGTAGAAAAACTCTCCGAAAGAAAAATAAAGATACTCAGGTCAGATAATGGAGGAGAGTACACCTCAAATTAATTTGGAATATTTTGCAGAGATGTCAGGATTAAGAGGGAGCTCACCACTCCCTATAATCCTCAACAAAATGGTGTAGAAGAAAGAAATAATAGAACAATTATGGAAGCAGTAAAGACTATGATTCAAAATCAAGATCTTCCAATGCAATTATGGGATGAAGAAGCAAGAACAACAGTTTATGTCCAAAACAAATTATCCCATAGTGCACTTGGATTCAAAACCCCGAAGAAATGTTCACCGGAAATAAGCCAGAAGTAAGACATCTCAAAATATTTGGTTTTCCAGTGTTTGTACACTTCCAAAAATAAAAGAGAACTAAGTTGGATCCCTCAGGAAAGTAAGGAATATTTGTTGGATAGTGTGAGGTCTCCAAGGCCTTCAGAATTTACATACCAGGTTACCATCATATTGAGATCAATAGAGATGTAACCTTTGATGAAGATGAAACACTCAAGAGATCAAGGAAATTCCATATTGAGGAAGTATATGAAGAAGAACCTGTAGCTCCCAGAGTTGCAGAACCCGTGAAGAAAGTTACAATTACCCCTGATGATGAGATTCCAGAAGATCATGATATGATAAAATCTCAAGAACCTGCCCATATGACGATCTCTCACAAGAGAAAGCTAGCTTGGGTGAGAGAAGTTATTCAAGATGCAGAGAAGTATGGTGCCCCAGAAGGAAACATGAGACAAAACAATAAACCTAAGCCATTATCCAACTATATGGCCTTAATGTGTGATCTCATAGAAAATGAACCTACTTGCTTTGAAGAAACCATTCATACGAAAGAATGAGTGGATGTCATGACAGAAGAATACCAGTCCATTATAAATAATGATGTATGGGAAGTAGTTCCTAGACCAAAGAACAAAGATGTGGTATCTTCCAAGTGGATATACAAGATAAACCCACAGTAAATGAAAGTATTGAAAAACATAAATCAAGATTTGTGGCTCATGTTTTTTCTCAAAATAAAGGCATTGATTATGAATAGATATTTGCTCGTATAGCCAGATACACTTCTATCAAAACCATCATAGCTCTTGCAACCTAAATGAAGTGGAAGTTATAGTAGATGGTTGTGAAAACAACCTTCTTAAATGGTGTTATTGAAGAAGAAGTGTATATAGAACAACCACACGGGTTTGAATTTGAAGATATAAAGACTCATGTCTGCAGGTTGAAGAAAGAT
>SNQJ01S0023079.1:177228-192897 GCA_010110895.2 Picea sitchensis
CCTAAATGAAGTGGAAGTTATAGTAGATGGTTGTGAAAACAACCTTCTTAAATGGTGTTATTGAAGAAGAAGTGTATATAGAACAACCACACGGGTTTGAATTTGAAGATATAAAGACTCATGTCTGCAGGTTGAAGAAAGATCTGTACTTGCTGAAGAAAGCTCGTAGAGCTTGGTATGGAAGAATTGATAATTTCCTAACAAGATTGGGCTTTACCAAGAGTAAAGGTGATTCTAACTTTTACTTCAAGGTTATGAATGATGATCCAGTTATATTGCTAATGTATGTGGATGACTTATTCTTAACAGGAGAATAAAATATCATCACAGATTGTAAGAAGAAGATCGATGCAGAGTTTGAGATGAAAGACCTAGGCCTGATGCATTATTTCTTAGGTCTTGAAGTTTAGCAGAGTCCAGAGTAGATCTTCCTTAACCAGGGGAAGTATGTAGTTGAAATATTGAAGAGATTTCACATGTTGGAATGTAAATCCATGAACACACCCATGGAAACAAATTTGAATCTCTTGGTTGATACTTCGTCAGAGTTGGTTTATGCTACTCTATACAAACATATTATTCGTTTGTTGATGTATCTGATGAATACCAGGTCAGATATATGATTTGTTGTGAACAACTTGATTCAACGTGTTCACCTTGTAGCTGCAAAGAATGTGATGGGATACCTTAAGGGTACGTTGGATTGCGGTCTTTGTTATACTGGACTTCAAAGTGTATGGTTATATATATTCATATTGGGTTGGATTTTCTTTTGATAGAAAGAGAACATCAAGATGTTGTTTCAGTTTTGGGGTCAACCATGACTTTATGACAAAGCTGGAAGTAATCCATTATTGCTCTCAGCACAACAGAAGTGGAATATATTGCAACATTTTCCGCCAGTTGTGAATCCATATGGCTTCAGAAGTTGTTTATAGGTCTATTAAATCTGGATATGGAAGCCACCGTGATTCTACGTGATAACCAAAGTTGCATAAGGATGACGACGAACCCAATGTTCCATGATAAGTCGAAACAAATAGAGATATGATATCACTACATTCGTGATATGGTGTAGAGGGGAGCCATGAAGCTCCAATATGTTGGCACAGATGAGCAGGTTGTAGATGTGTTGAACAATCCTCTGTCTCATGTGAAGTTTGAGTACTTCCAAGACAAGCTTGGTGTTGTCCGAAAGGACCTCCCTTGAAAGGGAGAGTGATGCTGATGATACTATAGTATCCTGACCAACAACGGGTAGCTCCGTTAGGATTTTTTATCATAGGGGATTGATCATCCCTGGGTAGATCCCGAAGGTTCAGTAAGGACGGTCTGTCAGAGTACCTGTGCATGCATATGCCAACTATGGTCAATAGTGGTAGCTCCATTATGATTTTATATCCTAGTGAATCTTATGATTCCTGGGTAGATCCCGAAGGTTCGGAAAGGACGGTCTGTCAGAGTACCACGTGGTAGCTTGTTAGGATTTTATATCCTAGGGAATTTTATGATTCTTGGGCAAATCCCGAAGGTCCGGTAAGGACGTTTTGTTAGAGTACCACAAAATGTTGTTGATGCACCTATTGGCCCTTGACCAAGTTTTGGGAGATACTTGGTCATGATTGACCATTTTTGGGACTTCGACAACCTGTTGAAGATGGAGCACCAGACGAAGTGGAGATTACGGAATCTCGGCCCACTCTTGGGTCCCTTTTGGGTTTTTGGGATAATGTAACGGGAATGGGATGTCGGCCCATGGGTTTTTCCCATGTGTAGGCCTATTTTGTATGTATAAATAAGTAAGCTAGGCGATGTAAGAAGTAGTACATCTATGCGATGGTAAATATTGCTATGTGCAAGTGATCTATGTGATTGAGTAGGCTCTGTGCATACTATTGAACTTGCCGAGTTAAGTGCAAGTCGTTGTAAGGAGTTGTGGAAGGCTTTGTGCTGTGGCGCAAGGAAGAAGGATCTAGCGAGTTGCACAGATCTTCTGTCTTATGTGAATAAGGTTTTTGGTGGCTTTGTGTTGTAACCGATTGAGGACACTAATAAAGAAGAAGAGTTGGTGGATATAGCCCCAGAGTGGGGGTGAACCATGTAAATCCGTGTGTTATGCTTTGTGCTTCGATTTGATGTGTTTATCCCTTTTTTTTCTAAGTACTTTGATATATTTAGATATATATAATTATGCTTTGTGCTTCTTAAAGGCGTATGAATGTTAGATCTGACATGTATGAAGATGCTTAGTGCTGATCTATCGGATCTGATCTGTTTTACTATTGCTAAGTGCTGAATTACCTTAGATCTAAGTAAATACTGCGATGCTCTGTGCTATCTGCAAAGTATAATAAGGGTCGAATATTGATGAATGATCGATGCTAAGTGCTCTGTAAGCGATATAATTATTGATCTGTGTCTCAACTAAGGTTGCAGACACCTGAGTCTTGCAACCACCCCTGCCTCTACCTCGGGTGAGACTTCATCTTCTTCGTAGGTGTTGTCGAAAGGGCCGGTAGTTAGGGTTTTTTTGGTGTGCTATTGTAGCGTTGAACCCCGGGTCTTCCTCTGTGCCAACAACACCTGCCTCATTCTGTTTCCATATGATGATGATTTTTTTATCTCAGCCTCATGATGATGTTGTTATCTTAGCTTCGTGCTGATGATGATGTTGTCTCAACCTTGTGCTGATGATGTTGTTGTTTCAGCCTCATTTTGTTGATGATGTTGTATCAACCTCATGTTGTTGACGATGGTGTACCAACCTCGGGTTGGTGATATTGTTTTTCTAGCTTTATGCTAATTGATGTTGATGTTTCAACTTCATTCCAATAATGATGATGATGATGCTACTCCAGCTCCATGATCTGAATGATGATGAGAAAAACTTTCGATGATTTGTAGATGTGCCAGTAAGTGTTCTAGATGCTGCTGATGATGCTTCCATCTCTATCTCATGATGATGTTGTATTGGGTTATGTCAGTAGAATACCCTTCTCATTAAGGGGGAGTGTTGAAATATTGTAACTTTGAAGAATATTCTAATTATATTTGAGTTATTATATTATATATCAAACCTCCTTTTGTGGATTGATCATGTCGGGACTTGTATAAGACCAAATCCCCTTTTGTGGATTGGTCAAACCACATTTATATAGTGGCATTTGTAAAGTTTCCCCCTAGGTTTTATAAAGTGGTTTTAACCACTCTTGGAAGAATTTGGCCTTACTAAGTGAAGAGACATAACCCTAGCACCTCTTCAACAAGTATTTATAAGTGAGAATGACGCCTCACTTATTCACACACTCACTCACTCATCTAGTTCACATCTTTTGAACGTAGTTATAGTTGCATGAGGAAGGAGAAGAGAGGCACATGCTCAATCCTAGTTTATTCTTGGAGTTTTGGTCTTATTCTTGGCATTGTATTGGCAATATATTATTGAGGAAGTTTTTGTTGGGTTTTCTCCCCCATGAGGGTTTCCCAGGACAAAATGTTGTGTACCTTGTGATTTTGTTTTTCTCAGTGATCCTCTTTATGTTGTTGTTTTGGAAATACATTGAGAAAATTGAAAATAACGTAATAGAAACATTAATCTTAAAAAATCTCACAACCTATGGACATAATGACGTGCTGAGAAATTATAAATTAGTTCATTAAAATATGCATCAAACAATAAAATATTTTCATATACTTAAATCCATGGAAGTACCCTCCACACATCATTAAACACATGAAAAAATGACATGAAGTGGTCATACATTAAGAGGAAATCACTTCAACATCATAAGCTAAATAACACACAGTCACACTATACATGTCATAAAATTTGTTGCTCGAGCTTTTATTAATGGGGATCTGATACAAGAAGCCATGGAACGAGGGATGTATTTTTTACAAGAACACATGCACAAAAAGAAGAAAAGACTAAATCATAACACAGGGGATGAATATCTTGTAGCTTGCAACCATGATAAAGGTCTGTGTCTGAAGGGATCTTTGATCAAACAACTCGGGTATAAGACACTCTTAAATTCCCCAAAGTGTCGACCCTAAAAATGAGCTTTTCTTGCTGATTTATAGTCACCTTTGCTTGAGAAGAAACCACTTGCTCGAACCGATACTGCTTCTTGAAAATTTGATTCCTCTTGTAAGAATATTGATACTATGTCTGGTTTTGCAATCTATTCCATTTTTCTGACTGATTTTACCAGATATTACTAGGAAAAATCTGAATTCTATCGCCATAGGAGCCCTGTTGATATTGTTGTTGGGTTTGTTCTCCTTGCCCAATTAAGCCTTCATTTAGGTCCCTATAAGTGGCTCGATTGATTCACATCATTGCATCATGAGCCCTTTACCTTGGATATTAGGATGATTCACTAAATGTTTCCTTCTAGATGATATGGATGAATAATATTAGATACAATGGGCAAACACATTGTATTCTCTGTTTCAAGCTTCTCCAATGCACTGACGAGATTGGACGATACGATTTAGAGTGGACTTTTGAATGCCCCTTCAACTTTAAGATCATGCTAATGGTACCAAAGAAGGACGTCCTTGACAAGCTACAATAAAGGAAACACTCTCCCAACACCTGTAGCCAATATGGTTCACAACCCACTCTTGGGTAGATAGTAATACATGTGGATCATCATCGAAAACACCCGTCATCCGAGTAACTCCTCTTTAGGACTAAAGCTATTCACATATTGATGGATTGTGATTCTTGTGGTTTTATTCTTACAAAAGATTGAAATGTGTTTGTGCATACAAATAATGAGGGGAAACAATTTTCTATGTTTAGTATGATTCATAAAGATCCCATAAACAAGAAAATTTACATGTCAAGGTGATGATTACTGATTCTTGACAGATGCAGGCACCAGGATAATAATGAGCGAAAATACGCAGATGTGAAGCTAGCCATCTTTTTATAAGTCTCATCTTTCCTAACTAATTTGGAAATCTGTTAGGGCATACTCCCACTCGCTTTAATCATTCTCCCTCGTGTCTTTGTTTCCACATGTGCTTCTTTTCCGATTGCTTGGACCCTTCAAAAACTGGAAAAAATGCGTGAAGATTGGATGACATCATGATGGCACTAGCATGAATACATGGACATGTGGTGGCTTAACATTCATACATGTAGGTGTTGATGTGTCCCTCGAGGTCCAATCATATAAGCTCCCTAGGGTTGTATCACAAGTTGAGCACTATCGAGTCCTTGCCTTATCGGTGGCGATTCATGATAGGTTCAAGAGGGTGAGTCACCCTCTTGTCAGGTCCACATTACTTTTCTTGATGTCCTAATGGATTGCTCCACTAACTCCAAGTGGTGTTAAGTGGTTGGTTAGATTGGCGATGAGTTGGTTGATGTGAAATCTAGGCGAGATCAGAATACCACTGTTGTGACCCCAAGGGAGTGGTTTCCTTTACTGCGCTTTACCATCAAACACCTTGCGCTCTTTGACATGTAGAAACCTAAAACCACTGTTGCGACCCGATGCCACATGAACCTCTTGGGTTCCTTTCTGATGCGACATGCATCATCCACCGTTGATCAAGATTGCCCGCACCTTCGCCTGTGATCACTCATTAAGCTCTAGTTACATGGAAAGGTTCCCTCTAGGAAAATTACTTGAACTTGATCTAGGTGAGCTGAGAAAATTTTGTGCTCTTGATAAGTTCTTGCGCATGGGAATGAGTCTCGGGCCCTTAAGGCTTGTTTTTTGTTGTAAATATCCTTGTTCTCTATTAAACACTTTTCTTCCTTGATGTGGGAGATCTGCAACCTCATTTTCTCTTGAATTCGCCCCCCTTAATCTTGGTCATGATGCATGCTACTAGATTGAACAAAACTGGCACTAACATCGACTCTAGAGGGGATAACATACCCCCATGGTCTGCTAAGAACTATAGAACAAGTGCCTTCTCTTGTTGGGTTATGGTGTTTGCATGCAAACAAATTATTTTTTGCGCACCTAAAACACTTGATCGAGAAGTGAAACAAAAACTTCTCAACAACTTAACCTCTGAAACCCTAATTCTTAATTTCTTGAAATATGGTGAATGAAGAAAAATTAAAAACATATAACAAGAATGGAAAAGATTTATTTATGTACAGAGTGAGGAAAATTTGCATTCTTCAGTAATGAAAGAAATGTTTGAGGAACTTCCATTGAGAAGAGACCCAAACACTTCATCATCTAGTTGTACCAGATTATATGTGTTGTTATCTTGAACTGCAATGACCTGGAAAGGCCTGAGCCAGAGGTTGTCAAAATTTCCATGCTTTCCTTTTGCTTCTCTCCTGGCATACCACTTTAAGACCATTTCTCACGTCTTAACGTTTTTCTCCTTGGATCTCTTGTCAAAGATTTCTTTCATTCTTTCTTGATGAGCTTGAGATCTAAGTTGGAATTAATCCCTTACCTATTGGAATTCAATTAATTGATTAATTCTTATTTGCATATCATACGCTTTTTCCTCTTCATCTTGCAACAAATTCATTACAGGGAGACAAAGTTGTATGGTAAAAGTATCCTCCATCCCATATACTAACTGCAAATGAGATTTACCAAGGGACCTCTTGATACTTAACCTATCTTCCTAGACTACATATTTGAGGTGGGAATCCCAAGCTTTCTTGTTCTGGGACAACATCTTCTTGATGATATTGATGAGATTCTTGTTGGACGACTTAGCCAGACCATTTCCCTATGGATATTATGTAGTGGAATGTCCCAGCTCTATGTTGTACCTTTGAAAAATCTGCAATAATTTTGCAGAATTGAAAGCATGGGCGTTATCAGTTATAACTTTTCCAGGGAATCCAAATCTTGATAGGATGTTCTCATCTAGGAACTTTATGATGACTGAGTCAGTTGCTTCCCTGGTGGGGATTTCCTCCACCCACTTGGTGAAGTAGTCTGTGGCTGTCAGGATCCATTTATGCTTCCCACTTGAGTTTGTATGAATTTCACCAATAAAATCTATACCCCACTGCTGGAAAGGTGTTTCTGCATGGACAAGCCTAAGAGGAATATGTTGCAATTATCACTTCCCTCCAAACATATGACATTCCACCTAGGACCTAACCATACAATTTACATCAGAAAACAATGAAGGCCAACAATAACCAACTTTGAGGATTTTGTATGCAGTGGCTCTCCGGGCATGATGACCTCCACATATCCCTTTATGAAACTCAATAATGATTTCCTTAGTCTCTTCTTCTGTGAGAAAATTCAAAAGTATTCCTACAGGGTCCTTCCAAACCAAACCCTCTCCTATAATGCATTATTTCACAGCTTTGAGCTTGATGGACCTAGCCTTGGCTTTGTCCCACAAAGGTGAACAAATAAGATGTTGAAGGTAGAAAATGATGTCATTGTACCATTCAGACTCAAAGAATTTGAGTCTAACCCTAGGAAATTTCACTTGTGCTTCATATTCTCTTTGCCCTATTTCCATGATGTCTGTTGTCACAAGGTTTAAATGTATGGCCTAATAATTTGATTCAACCATGAGTTTAGCTAGCCCTTGTCCTTTCACCAACTTGGTAGGTTTTATCTCCAACTCATACTCCTGTATCTTGGCAATCCATTTTCCTCTTCTTCCTTCACTATCAGGTTGTGTGAGGAAATATTTGATAACACTATTAGGTACATAATAAATTGTTTTGGAGTGCAAGATATAATATCTAAAGGATTTCAATGATTTAACCAGGGCATAAGATTATTTCTCAAATTTACTATATCTTAATTCATCATCTCTCAAAGCTTTGCTAAAAAAGGATATAGGCTGCTCCTGACCTTCATCATTTTTTTTCAATAGGACGTCAACCATGGTGTGTTTAGAAGAAAAAGAAAACACGAGAAAATCCTTATCATAATTTGGGTTGACTAAAACTGGTTATTTTCCCAAGGCTTCTTTGATTGTTTGGAAAGATTCCCTTGCCTCTGGGCTCCACTTTAATTCATGATTTTTCTTTAACATGTTAGTGATATGCCTGACTATCTCAACAATGTTAGGGGCAAAAATTCTTATGAAGTTGATTCATCCCAAGAAAGCTTGTACTTCCTTTATATTTCCAGGTATGTCAATATGCTTTATTGATTTTACCCTCTCTGGATCTATTTTTACCCCTTCCTTTGAATATTCCCCATCAAAATACATCATCTAGATACCTTGTATTTCTTGGGAAAATCTTAACACAAGATTTATTGAATCTAGAGCCTCCTGGTATTCTTCATTTACCGAGAGGATGCAACAACCTAGATATTCATCAACCACATATATGGGATGGTTTATAGAGTTGTTTTGATCACTAACTACATAAGAAAACTTTGTTTCTCTATATAATCTCCCGTTTTCTCCTCCAAAGACTCGTACAATAGCATACGTCATGTCCATCTACATTGTACCTCCCATCTTTCTAGACCAAGTTATGGATAATAACATCCCATAGTTTGTAGGTACATCAACTACCACCACATTCATCATAATGCTCTTAACAAGCAGCTGAGCCAACATGACTACCATGTCTTTAATCAATCCATCACACTTTACTTTCCTATCATCAAAGGAGTAGACACCATGGTATTTCCTGGTTTTTTCTAACCCCAATTTCTCCATTACTACATTTAGCATGAGATTATGAGATGCACCAGAGTCAATCATACAATTATGTAGCATCTTGTCATGGATATTCAAGGTTACATATAAATGTGAATCTGACTCCTCTTTGTCATCTATATGAGGACCAAATAGTATAGTAGGAGATTCATCTTGTAAATTCACAGTGCCAGGTGGGTCTGCTGGGCCTTTTCCATGTATGACCTTTTCAATCTGCTTGTGGTATGATGGATTTTTAGCTAATTTATCCAATGATACCAAGATATTGATTTTAGAAATATCTTTCTCAAAATTAAAGGGTGAAACCGATTCCTCAAGCTCCTTTACCTCTTTTTCTGTTCTTGAAGTTTCACCAACTTCATTAGCCTTGATATAATTTTTTAGTTCTTTGACTTTATCCATAAGAATACTTGGACTAAGCTTCTTAGGTTGTGGTTGGATGTCATGGTTGTCATTCCTCTGTCTAGACCTAAGATTATACTTCCTATGCATTTCGTCTTGGATAACATCTGCAAACATCCTGTACCAAGAAGAGAACAATACTTCTTCATCACATTCCTTTTTGGGGTTTTGCTTTCTACTACTGAGAGAATATTCATAATCATTATGAGTTAGATGCATTGTGTTATTTTCCTCCCTTAAAAAGTGTATGTCCTCTCGATTATCAATGCATCCTTCATCTGTTTCTTCTTCTACCACGCTATTTTGCTCATTAGTTCGGATAGGGGGATGAATAGGCTGCTCATCGTTTCTCCTTTCCCTCCTCACGAGTTGAGGATTGAAGGGCCTCCTAAATTGGTTAGAGTTACTCGCCCCTCCCTCTTGAGGGAATTTATTAGCATTTCCATTCTCCATTTCAAATATAGACATCTTATTAGTCAGATTCCTTATTAGTCTAGACATTTCATCCATTTTGGCTTCACGAGCATCCTTAGCTGGGGTGAGGGGGTCACAGTCTTCTATGATCTTCTTCGTGTCTATTTGATCAGTATTTTGTTTCATTTTACTTGATGCAATCCTGTTTCCCTCAATGTATATTGCATCATCCTGCATTATCAACAAACTGGGGGATCTTGTTTCTCTTAGTGCCATAGCAAAATTTGCATCAAAAGCCCCAACATATGTGACTTTAGCTGCTTGTTGTAAATGATTTATTTCTCTGGGAATCTTGTTGTACATCTTGTTAAACATTATTTTAAAGTCGACAACAAACTCGTTTGGTTTCTTCTTGAGGGAGAAAAATTCGGTCAAGTAATACAGACTATCCCTCTTTCCCCCCCATTGTTTCATGAGTGTAGATTCAAGAGCCTGCCAACTATCAATTGACACAATGGGGAGTTCTATGAACCATTTACAGACATCTCCTTCTAGGGTTTGAACAAATAATTGCATGAAGACATCGTCATGCTCCACAAATAGGTTATCAGTGAAATCTTGGAAGATTGCTAGGTGTTCTTCAACATAAAGAGTTGGTTCACCATTGTACTTGGGTAACAAATTTAAGTAGTTTTCAGGTAGGTCATGGACATGAGAAGGTATATTTAAAGGGCTAAATTGGGCGATGACCCAGGGGTTTAAAGGTGGTGGGGGAGGTTGATTTCCTCCGACTCTCCCTCCCAAATTAGCCATGAGGTTATGTAAAATGACATTATGGGATTAAACAAATGGAGGGATAATAGGGTTTCTCAGAAAGGGTTTAAAAGAGGATCTTGCTTCTTCATAGAATCCTAAAGGTGAATTCCATATATCTATCAAAGGTTTAGGAGGTATCTTAGAAACAAAAAAAAGAATCAACAGATATATCAGTAGGCTCTAAAGATTCACTATTTACTTGAACAACATAATGAGAAGCTCCCAAATTAGGGTTACCTGGAGGTGAAAATACTTGACGTTCTATGAGATTTCTCAGGGTCTGAGTATACAGGAGTATGCTCAAGATCTGGATTTATTTTGGTATATATTCTATTGGATGCCATATATTCTTCTTGTGGAGTTTCCAGGTGAAATAACTTAACAACCAGGTGTATGAAACTTGTTCACCTCTGAGTACCTGATTTGCAATGTCGTATCCCTAGGGAAAAATACCTTCAAATTTTGTTCTCCAACAACGACACAATTTTGGATGTTATCCCTTGAGATGTTCCAGGATGTAAATGGAACTATGCCGAGGCATCCCAAGGGCTAATACCTCAGATAGATCTTAAAGCCATGTTAATTTACAACATTATTTGTGCAAAATTTTGGGTAAACTTCTCTCTCTCTCTCTTATAAAACTCTTGGCCCTCAAACAATATTAGAACCAATATCAATGCATTCAACATGAAGAGGCATATTTCCACGAGTGCTTCAAACAATTTGATTTAAGTTTGAGATGTGGCAGATTAGAAGAAACAAAATATAGACATGTGAGGAATCTCTATGGTGAATCTCACAACCTATGGAAAAAATGACATGGTGAGCAATTAAGAATTCAACAGTCTTGAAAAATATATCAGATCATTAAAATATGCATGAAACAATATAACACTTTCATATACTTAAATCCATGGAGATACCCTCCACACATCATTAAACACATGGAAAAATGAGATGAAATGGTCACACATTCAGAGGAAATCACTCCAACATCATAAGCTAAATAAAATGCAGTCACACTGTACATGTCGTAAAACGTGCTGCTCGATATTTTATTAATGGGGATCTGATACAAGAAGCCACAAAATTAGAGGGATGAAATTTTTACAAGAACACATGCACAAAAATAAGCACAGACTAAAACATAATGATGAGGATGAATATCTTGTAGCCCGCAAACCTGAGAAAGCTCTGTTTTTGAAGGGATCTTTGATCAAATAGCTCGAGTATAATATACTCTTAAATCCCCCAAAGTGCCGACCCTAAAATGAGTTTCGCTTGTTGATTTATCACCACCTTTGCTTGAGAATAAGTCACTTGCTTGAACCAATACTGCTTCTTGAAAATTTGATTCTGCTTGTAAGAATATTGATATTGTGTCTAGTTTTACAACCTCTCCCACCTTTCTGACTGATTTTACCATATTTTACTGGGAAGAAACTGAGTTCTATCGCCAAATGAGCCTTGGTGATGCTATTGTTGGATTTGTTCTCCTCGTCGAATTGAGCTTTCATTCAGGTTCCTCTAAGTGGCTCAATTGATTCCCATCATTGCATCATGATCCCATTACCTTGGCTGTTAGGATGATGCACTAAAAATTTCCTTCCATATGACAGGGCTCAATACAATGGGACAACTCATTGTATCCTCTGCTTCAAGCTTCTCTAGTGCACTGATGAGATTGGACGATACACTTTAGGGTGGACTTCTGAATTCCCCTTCAACTTTAAGATCATGCTATTGATACCAGAGAAGGACGTCCTTGAAAAGATGAAATAAATAAAACACTCTCCCAACCCCCATAGCCAAGAAGGTTCACAATCCACTCTTGGGAAAAGGGTTAATACATGTGGATAATCATCATAAACACCTGTCATTTGAGTAACTACTCTTTAGGACTCAGAGTATTCATAGATTGTTGGATTGTGATTCTTGCATTTTTCCTCTTATAAAAGATTGACATGTGTTTTCTCTGACAACTAATGAGGGGAAACGATTTGCTATTCTTAGTATGATTCATAAATATCCTAGAAACGTGAAAATGTACATGTCAAGGTCATGATTACTGATTCTTGACAGATGCAGACACCAGGATAATAATGAGCGAAAAGACACAGATGTGAAGCTAGACATCTCATTACAAGTCATGTCTTTCCTAACTGGTTTGGAAAGCTACCATAGCATCCTCCCACTTTCTTGAATCATTCTCCCTCATGTCTTTGTTTCCACATGCACTTCTTTTCCCATTGCTTGGACCCTTCGAAAACTAGAAAAAATGCACGAAAATCAGCTGATCACGCTGACATTAGTGTGAATATGTGGACATGTGGTGGCTTGACATTGATACATGTAGGTGTTGATGTGTCCCTCGAGGTCCAATCATATAAGCACCCTGGGCTTGTATCACAACTTGAGTACTGTCAGGTCCTTTCCTTATCGGTGGTGATTCCTGACAGGTTCAAGAGGGTGAGTCACTGTCTTTTCCAATCCACGTTACTTTTCTTGATGTCCAAGTGGACTGCTCCGCTGAATCTAGGTGGAATTAAGTGGTCAGTTAGATTGGCGGTGAGTTGGTTGATGTGAAATCCATGCGAGATCAAAATACCACAGTCACGACCCCAAGGGAGTGGTTTCATTTACTACGCTTTACCATGCAACACCTTTMTCTCTTTGACATGTAGCAACCTAAAACCATTGTTGCACCCGATGCTATGTTAACCTCCCGGGCGCCTTTTCGATGCAACATGCATCATCCACCATTGATTAGGCTCACTTGCAGCCATCGGATAATCGGTCCCGCACCTTTGCCCACTCTTGCTCATTAATCCCTAGTAACATGGAAAGGTTCCCTCTAGGAAAAGGACTTGAACTTGATATAGGTGAGCTAAGCACCTTTCATTATCCTGATAAGCGCCCGCGCCTGGGAATGAGTCTCGGGCCCTTAAGGCTTGGTTTTTTGCTGTAAATCTCTTGGCTTCCGATTAAACACTTTGATTGCTTAATGTGGGAGATCTGCAGGCTCCTTTTCTCTTGAATTCTCACCCCTTAATATCGATCATGATGGATGCTACTGGCTATAACAAAAAAGATACTAACACAATCATTTCTTCTCTTGCTACTACTGCATTTTAATTCATCTTATCCATTATAATAAGGATTCATTATTATGAAACACTAGTAGTTTTGATTTATCATCTGACCTACAAAAAGTAGGTTCTTCTTCAACACTGGTGTCAACAATGTGTCCTCAATAAACTTCTTCTTTCCATGCAATGCTAGAATTGCAACTATTACTTTTCCCTTAACTTTAGAAACTCTCTCATCACCAAAGATAACTTTACCAAAATAATTGTCATTTATTATAGTAAACAACTCCTGAGATTTTATATGAGTTGAACATCCTGAATCAATATACCAAGCTTCAATTTCTTCATTATGTGTAATAAAACTTGAGATGAACAACTTCTCATTCCTTGTTTCTTCAACAACCGTATTGGGACCTTTATGTTCCATATCTCACAATTTCACAAAATAATCTTTTTCAAGGTGACCGAACTTATGACAATAATAACATTGTGGTCCTTTTCGTTCTCGATATCCATCTCTCCTTCTTCCTCATCCACAATATCCTTCTCTGCTTCTATCTCTGAACTGACTTTGACTTCTTCCTCTTTCTCTTGAGGTGGATGCATTTCCTTGATAATTATGTGACTGTTGTGGATGCCTATTTTGATTTTGATTTTGATATTGACCCCTACTTCTTCCTCTTCTTCTATGCCTTGTGGAAAAGTCATGTTCCACTTCCTCAGTTGGACTATTTTCTTCAATCGTTAGCAAAAATCCACTCAATTCATCAATTTTCATTCTGTTTAAATGTTTGGAGACCATAATAAAGGTGGTGATTGTTGTTCCAGAGTCTGTACTTAAGGCTTAGAAGTACAGTGTCTAGGCATCCGAAAGTGGGTAAAAGGTGGAGAAGAGAGAAACGTCAACCTTCGGCTAAGGAAACTAGGGAAGATTTCTACGTTGGCGTTGTCTAGCTTCCAACTGTTCCTGGATAGTAATATCTTGTTCAATGGCTTCCCATGAACGTTCAAGTTCGACCCGGTTAGTAGCTGTTTTAAGAATGGTTTCGAAAAGGTTTAAGGTAATGTGCATTTGGTTTGATAATCCGGGTTCGATATTAGGCTGTGTTGGTACAGGGACAGTCATGGAGGAACAGTAAAAGTAAGAAAAACTTTAGAGAGAGATTAAGTGCTGTCTCAATTTGGTCGTATAAAAGAGAATTTACGGTTTCAGGAATAAAATAGGAATGCAAATCAAAGGCTCTTTCCTGTAGCTGTGTTATATTTTAAATAAAGGTATGGGGTGGGAGAAAAACATTTAGCTATCTATGGTGTAAGGATCCTATCAAGGGAGAATGTCACGTATAAATAGAAGAGGAAAACTGTAAGGAAATAACCGATGTAGCAGAGAATATGTGTAGAATTCTGAAAATGTGGACTGGTCTTACACCCGCTGATAGCTGGTACAGAGGAAAAACAGTAAACAATTACATAAAACCAAAATTCATTCGCTATAGTAGTGGTCGTACTAAATTATAACGAAGCACATCAGTTAGGAATATGAAATGAAACGAAATATGAGATACAAGAAAACAAACTTGTAACACAGTCATGACGGAATTGAGAATTTTCAGATTTGCTTTGTATTAACTCTCAAATGTAAAAAACTCTGTTACAATCGACACAAAAAGGTCCAGCCTCATTTATTTCTTTCTGTGGTATATTTATACAATTTTAAAAATAAGATAGAATCTCAACAGTCACAAAATTTTGGTTATGACAGGGAGGAGAGAAATCGCTCAATTTCTTCTTCTTTCTCTTCACTTGGTGCCAGACGTTTGTCCTCGCGCGGGCTCGATACAGGCGACACATCTTTCAACCAGCTGAGATATTAGCCGCGAAGGTTCTGCTTGACAGCTGGCTTCAAAGAAGTAACATTCTCGGGCTAACTGCTGCAACCTGTCTTCCATCTGTCCATCTATGATGTCGATGGCGCATAATTTCGCGCTGGGTTTAATCATGCATTTATCTACTTGGACTATGTCCACCATAGTCATATGAGAAATATCGGCCGAATCTCTTTCTTCTTTTTCCTTCAGATCAAGCGAGATATTTTCCACATTCATTTGCATCAACGTCTCGACATTACCTCCGCTGTCAATGCCTAGCAGATCACCGTCTATAGAACTAAAGGCCTCCTCTAAGGAATTGGTTATCTTTTTGGCTTGCTGCTTGCCTTCGGCGATGTTATGCTCCCATTCCTTTAATAGAATGTTTCCTCTGGTTTGCTCTGAAATGGTGAACCTGGGAGTACCTGCCGAAACCC